>BQMF02000807.1:0-98172 GCA_027922465.2 Turritopsis dohrnii | reverse complement strand
CATGAATGGGGCTAGATCGTTTCTATCTTTTGGATACCACACATATAACATTTTAGCTTGCCGTCGTAAATTTTTAGGTATAGCCGTGTATGATTGTGTAAGTAACCATAGCGAATGGTTTCGATGGCGACCACTAATTGCCAACTCGAGCAAAGGCTGTCTCTTTTTGTCCAATTCCTCATCAGCGATTATGTCGTCAATGAGGAATAAGGTTTTATATCCAGCACAATTAGTGGTCATTTCCTTAATCCATTCATACAAGCGACCTTGCGGTTCAATTAAAATCACATAGTTGTCAGTCCAAAACCACTTCCGATCTCTGTATGTTTGATTCCACCTCAAAGTTGGACATATAATCACGATGTAATCAAAGTGATTATAGTATTCATTTTCTAATAATTTTACAACACGATCCGTTTTGCCGCACGATGTTGGTCCAACGAATAATGCTGTGTGAGGTTCTTTCATGTAAAGTATGTTCATTTTACTAATATAATGCAGACATAAATTCTCCGTTTTGAATATTTAATTGAGCGTCCATTAATAGATATATATATGCGTTTAAGTTTCCTGCAGTTTCAGCGGTCTTTTCAATCTGTAAAGTGATGCCTTCACTCGCATTTTCAATCTTTCGACCAGTCCCATGCAAAGCATTCTCATCAATTGTTCTGAAATCTAACCATAGAGCATACTTGTTTGTCAAGTAATCAGCGACTTTTACATCATGTAATCCCAAGCGCTTTCGGTTTTCGCCGACGCTATTATCTTTTGGTTTTCCTTCAGCAAAATACTTGCAAATCTCATTGTATTGTTCAAACGGCTGCATCCCTTGAGCAAAAAGTTGGTTAGGCTTGCCCTCAACGATGACAGATACCTTTTTGATCTTTGGATTGTAGAATTTACCGGTATCTCGTTTGTAGGATTCTTCTTCTTCAAACAGAACTAAGATACCCTTCAAAGATTTGGCAGGTGTGTTGAATGACCAATTCCATGTTGTGTCTGACTTGTTTACTCTGATTTGTCGGTGTCTCAAAACTCTATCGTAGAGCAAAGCCATGTTTTCGTATTCAGAAGCGATTTGTCTAGCCAACTTGGGTTGTGTCACAAGCTCATATTCAAGAGAGATGTTAGATATTTTGTATTTACCGTCTGGGGTTTTTCTTTGACCTGTGGTAGGAGTTGGAGGGTTAGAATAGATAACTCGGTTATAATCGTTAAATGTGATCTCGTAGCATAACCTATTCCCTAAACCCGCTTGATAATATGGGATAGTACTATCTAGCATCTCAAAGTCGAGTGGAATGACAAACTTGTTTTTATAGGTGTCAGCAATGGCTTTGTCCGCTTCAATAGGGGTGGTGGGTTTATCGGAAGCACCAATCCTCAATTTCATACAATTTTCTGTACACCCATCATCGATGATGATACCCTGTCTTATCGCGTTTCTCTTTTCAAACTTGGTTAACCATAAATCTCTGTAACACCCAAAAAGATCAAAGTCATCGATGCTCAATATCTCGCTACCTTCGAACTTGACAGCCAACTTTTTAACGATAGCTCTTCCAATGTTACTGACCAATGTTCTTTTCGTGTCAGCTGTCGACTCGAGTTCAATATCAAAACTTAGATTAGCTGTGCCAGGGATAATAACATCATCACTTCCTAAATTTGGAAATCTAACCAACAATAGCTGATTTTGGTCAATCTCACTCGGATTGTGTGTGACAATTACTTTTTGACGAGAGCCTTTTACACCGCGGGCAGTTCTAAGTGAACGTTCTGGATTTAATCTTTTTCCATACTCCATTATTAATTATGATATATAATTAATTATTACTTTTTATCTCGGTTTAGCGGATGTGCAAAACAACGGTTCTTCCTAGGTCTTCTTTTAGCATATTGCCATGCTGATCTGTGAGTTTCAACGTGAGAGACTGAAATACACCATTTTTTAATTTTTTGTACTGAGGGTTTTTAGGCTCAACATGTGTGAAGTCGCTATGTTCAGCCATGTGATAGGTTAGTAAAATATCACTTAGCTTTCCATTCTCAAGATTTTGAGTGTTGTCGAGTTCAGAGAGATGCAAATTAATTTTGGTTACGTTAGCGAGCTTATTTGTTTTGATTACTTGAGGGTTTTTGCCTAATGAGGTAAGTTCTACATCACCTGCTAAAAAGGTACCTGCTAAAAAGGCATTCAATTCCCTGCTCGTGAATGTTCCTTGAGGTACCAACTTTTTAGCTTTCCTATAACCAAGCATAGTCAGTGTTAGGTCTGTGGTTATTTCATACGTAACATTGTCTGCAAACATATCAACCAATGCAATTTCTTTTGAGCCATCCAAGTTTTGAATGGGGTAAGGTAGATTTATGGTCTTCTCACCCCTTACGAGATTTGCTGTGATATACATTTTCTTGTATTAAATATAAGATAATAATATTAAATAATAATGGAGGATATTTTTAAATGTGTTCCCAATGCGCTTTATAAGCCAAATGGAGGACAATACCTTCAGATATTGAATGCTAAAGATTTATACAAACAAACAATTATTGTCTCTGAGAGCGGTTCTTTCCCCGCAACTTTTCCAAATATATTTACTAATTACGAAATGGAAGAGAATGATCAACGTATGAAAATTTGGCAGGAACAACCGTTTAAATTATGGCAAACCCAACTCAATTTTGTCACTTGGTGTGCTTCAAGCGCTTGTGGAGTCAGTTCTGAACATCTGAAAGAAAGTCGCTCTACTCCTATGATTAGAGCAGTATATCGTTTTCACGTCTATTATCATATTAGACGAATCATTAAGCGTCTGCAGACACCTCTACCTTTTGAAGATAGTTTCAACCAATATGATAATCCTTATAACAAAGAAGAGTTTTTAAAAATCTGTAGTGAATATGGTGTCGATTCTGATCCTAAAAAATACAAAGGGCAATATTTTTACAGCTCGTATCAAAAAAGACGTAGAGACTATCCAACGCCAGGTGTGAGTTATTTCACAGACGACTCCATGACACGATGGATTATAGAAAAATCTAAAGGCTTTACAAAAACAGGTCTTGTAAAAATTTCAGAGAGTGTTAGAGCATATGCTTATCTTGTTCTTAGTTCCCAAGCCTCTGCTCGTTCTTCTATTTTAGGTAATAATTCAAGTGCTTTGACAGCTCAAAGAGTTTTTATGAACAACTTTGAAGACATTGTTAACCGCAGAGTTGATATTCAAGATGAGATTAAACGTTATCAAGATACTTTAAATTACGCTTCAAGCAAAGTTGATTATTCTGTTGGACAAGGTATTTACATGTTACCTAGTGACATGAATCTAAACATCAAGTCGGGAGTGACTGGTTATAATAATAAAATTCTCATATCTAATGACAACTTGAGCCTCGGAAGAAATAAAATGATTAATGTTATACAAGAGCATCATATTTCAAACAAGGTGACACAAACAAAAAATAAAAATTCACAAAAGGAAGTTGGGCACATAGAACACCCAAAAGTGAGTCATAGTATAACTCATTCTCCCCCATCTCATGAAGACGAGAAAATAGCTTTGGTTTTAGCGATTACCACGATGTTTAGTATATGGTATTATTATTATTATTGAAAACAAATCTCCCTTAGGAGAACCCCCTAGGGTTTTTGTTGTTGTTGTTGTTGTTGTGATACCCTAGAGGGTTTTTAATTCATTGTCTTCGATCTAACCGGCACTCCACCCTGGCTTCTCCAATCCACCAGCTCTGAGCTCTACCCCTAGATCTTAGACTATTTGTGTGTGACTACTTACGAACTCCGACTACTACGCACGCAATGGCCGTTCATGATCTGTTCGCGTATATTACATCTAGTCACATTGTTTTTCCCGACAACTTTTGGCACATTTTGTGGTGAATACCGGGAGCGGACGGCACCATCCAGTTCCAATCTAGCCGCTCCACTAGACCTTCCCTTTCCGGCAGACTCTGTCGCCTGTTCACCACAATTTTCAAATTATTCCGCTCTTGGGTTTTATATCATTCATTTAGACCTTAGTGTCTGCTTGTGGTGTCCCTCGGAACGCTATAATTTTGTTTTTTATTTTGATTACATAACAAAATGATTAATGTTATGCAAGAGCATCATATTTCACCCAAAGTGACTAGCTCTCCAACACAAACAAAAAATAAAAGTTCACAAAAGGAAGTTCAAACAGATTCACTCCCATCTCACGAAGAAGAGAAAATAGCTTTGATTTTAGCGATTACCACGATGTTTAGTATATGGTATGTATTTTCGCTGATCAGCGCATGTAGTTTGCAATTATAGCCGGCATTGTGGATACATGCTAACACTTCTAAGCCCTGGCGTTTGTTGAATTTCGATCGAAATGACGGTAACCTGAATGTCTCTATGGACCAGAGAAACCTGACAGTGATAAATCACCCAGACACAATGCTAACCATTCCGCGATATATTCAACACAACTGCGGGGAAGTGCGCACTCATGCAAGTTTTACAACCAGAACATGAGAGATCTACAACCGCCGAAGTATATATACTTCCTTTCAGACGAACTGCGTGGGGTTCGAACACACGACCTTGTTGTTACAAGTTAGCGTTCTTATCCACTAGACTACGCTGATCTGTATGTTATATGTATTGTTAGCTCATTTATGTTATAAAAATGAAACTACTACAAACTGCTTTTTACTACATTTTTATGAGATATTTAATTGTTTACAATTATGAGTAATTTGTGGTTATATAATAGAAACTGTTATGTGTTGTTATTTGTTATGTAATAGAAACTTACCACGTACACACAAAAAACTGATATAAAAAGATATGAAACAAGTATATAGACAATGGAATTTCCAACAGTTGAAACATTTGAACAAATAATCGAACAATCTACATCGATCATAAAGTGGAGGGATCTACCTGAAAACGTGATTTATCATGTTAAATTTGTTTCTACAAAGGCTATGTATGCAGAAGTGCAAGACGGAACGGGAAATTTATATAAGGTGTGGTTGCCTGAAAGACTTTCCATTGAATTAAATGATTATGGTTGCATCTCTAGAGAGGCCTTTGTCAGACCGAAAGGTCTCAAACAATCTCAAAAGAATCCAGAAAGACAATTCTTTGATTATGACATTATATGGCGTTAGATAAAATCTCGTCGACTCATCTTTACTAGAAACAAGTAAAGATACTTTTTGTATGAGATGTATGATTCACCAACCTTGCACATAATCAGGAGGTAATTCTGTATCTTCAGGTATCAACATCAACTCTTCTTTTACAAAAGCTCGTTCAGGTCAATCTTGAAGGTAATACATTACACGGTTACCTGGTTGATCTATCACCTCACTCAATCTATAAGTCTTCTTTGACCATATCCTATCTGTTGCTCTTTTTCGATGGTCATCGTGCTCTTCACCCGGTTGCAATAGATATCTATACAAACCATCTTGAGGTAATTTTTCTTCGGGTGGATAGCTCTCTCGTTTAGCGAGAAGTACCTCTTTCATTTTAATAGCATCTTTCGGTTTCATATCGATCATCCGAGTCTTCGTATCGTTTAATCTATCCACAAGTTTATACAAATATTTGACCCACGTAGATGATACCTTTTCCGAATCGTTCAGTTCTTGAGCATCTTGTATTTTGAATAAATTTTCGGCAAGTATCTTGTTCAACGCCTCGACAAACGCTGTATGGGTATGCTTATATTTAGTAGTTACTCTTTTAATTTCGACGTTATTCTTCCCCAACAATTTTGTCACATCCGCTTTGAATTCTGAACCGTTATCACATTGAAATACTTTTGGATAGTTTAAGGGTCCAACTCCATAGATATCTCTTATCATATCGACAACCTCTTTGGCTTTCTTAGTCTTCAAAGGTCGCGCCACCTTGTAACGTGAAGCAACATCGATACCGGATAAGATGTACTTGTATTTATTACCATACAGCATATCACTAGGCATGTACAATATATCAAATTGGTGAATCTCATTCGGTTTAGTCACTTCATAATGTGAACGTTCAACGTGTTTCGGTGCGGGTAAATGTACTTGCCACAAAGCTTGTTTTGATAGCCATTTCTTAATTACCTTCAGTTTGAAGCCGAATCCTCTTAGATTGCGAACAGCCTTTTGTCCTTTCCACAAGTTTTGAGGTTGATAATAAATCTCTTGAAGTTTAGTGTCTGACATTTTATTTATAAACAACGTTTATTTTAGCTCATTTTTTTTAACAAAAATGACACGAGAAAAGTGACTTAAACGTTGTTTAATATCTTTATATAAAGATAATAAACATAAACATGACCGACAAAATAGAATCAGATTACAAGTCAATGACTCGTGACGCTTTACGAAAATTATGTGCGTCACGAAAAATAAAATATGCTAACCTAATGAACAAAGCTAAATTACTCGAGGTGCTTGAGAAAAATGATGAGAATCAATCTTATATTCTCGATCCTGATACGAAACAAACGGTTAATAAATACTGTTTAAACTGGATAAAAAATAACAGAGAAAAATATCTCAGCTCTCAAAAACGTTATAACGCTAAGAGAGAGAAGAGAGTTTACAAAAAATAAATAAATTGACCTCGCTTTTGTTACTTTATCAACGAGTAACAAAAATAGAACACAAAGGTTACGAATCTTTTGGATGAAAAATTGGAAAATGATAATTGAAAATTTTAAAAAGTGATTTAAAAAGATATAATCGTGATATATATATTACAACATGACTACTAGAAAAACTGTTGTTGAATTAAAAGCTCTCGCTAGAGAACGCGGTTTACATGGCTACTCAAAACTCAGAAAAGCTGAGTTGATCGAATTATTAGCAAACCCACCTATCCGACCTGTTCCACCACCAAGACCTGTTCCATTTATTCCTACCCAACAAGATATGGATTTGTTTGAGCAACAAGAAATGGGAAAATCTCGACTTGTTGTGAAAAGCAAGTTGAATGAATGGAGAGATTGGTTAATAAATCATGTACCTAAAGCTATTAAGGAGAAAGTGAGTGGCGCTTTCAGAGAGATGAAGAAGAAGATTCTCAATCTCTACAAGAGGAAGAATGATGAAAAAGATGAAAAATTGGTGGAACCAGAAACGTTTGTCCCCATTGAAACGGCGTTTGAGGGTTCTTACAAAAGGTTCAAGATAAACTCAGACGGAAAAAAGGACGTTGATTTGTTTCTCGAAAAGGTTCGACCCATTTTAAGTGATCTGATTATGAGAGAACTCAAAAACAAAAAATCAATAAAAATTCAAGCAACTGTGTGGATCAAATGGAGAAAAGAAGATCTATCCAATCCTGAAGCGACAATCTATGTTGATAAGGCGTTCAATAGCAATATGGAAACAATTCACAATGAAAGCGATATATCTGATGTTATTAATAAGATGTTCAATAAGATAATCGAACAGGTTGAAAACCCTGCATTACCTCAATCCGGTTTTGTTATCGATAAAATTTTAAATATTGATGTAGACTTTCACAAGCTAAAATTAACGAGAGGTAGCTCTTACTTACCGCTACCTAAGAATTTCAGTGGTAAGTATTCGATAATCAATCCTAAAAACGAAGATGATGAAGAGTGCTTCAAATGGGCTGTTATCGCAGCTCTCAATCATGATAACATTAAGAAAAATCCACAAAGGATAATGAATCTCAAGAAACATGTTGATAAATATAATTGGGAGGGTTTATCGTTTCCAATGGCGCTAAATAAAATAGATTTGTTTGAGAGGAGGAACCCTGATATCGCTGTGCATGTTTTGACAAAAGACGATAAAGAAGGTATCTATATGTGTCGTAAGTCGAAGCATCTTGATCGCAAAGAAACGGTTGTTTTGTTTTTACTATGTGAAGAGGAAAAGAGACATTATATAGCTGTAAAGAACTTGAGTGGTGTCTTGAGCAAGGTCAACTCGAATCACAAAAATAAAGAACATTATTGCTTGAATTGTCTCAATGGATTCTCAAGTGAGAAAACACGAGATGAACACTTTCAATATTGTAAAAATAATGATGTTGCGAAGATTGAGATGCCAAAGGAGGGTAGCACCGTTAAATTTCATGATGGTCAGTACCAGCTCAAAGCTCCTTTCATAATGTATGCTGATTTCGAAGCTTTGTCAAAAGAGGTTTGTAAAGAACCGCGTAGCGTTATTGGATCATCCACTAAAAAGGTTGGTATACATATCCCCACAGGCTTCTGTTGTTATAGCAAATTTGCTCATGGTGAAGTTTCAGACCCTCTAACGATTTATCGTGGTGAAGACTGTGTTTTACGTTTCGTGGATCATGCGGTAGGTGAAGTGAAAAGGCTATACAATATGTTTCCTAAACAGAGAATGCGAGACCTCACATATGAAGAGGAACAGGGATTTACCGATTCTGATAAATGCCACATATGTATGAAAGAATTTGAAAAAGATAATATTAAGGTTAGGGATCACTGTCATTTTACTGGTAAATTTCGTGGAGCTGCACATCAGTCTTGTAATCTCCGTTACAAAGTGCCTAAATACATCCCGATCGTCTTTCACAATTTGAGCGGATATGATGCTCATCTATTTATCAAAGAACTAGCCAAACAGTATGGAGATGAAGGGATTGCCGTCATCGCTGAAAACAAAGAAAAATATATCTCTTTCTCATTGGATGTTAAGGTTGGTGAATACACTGACAAAAATGGGGTGACTAGGGTTCAAAAGATACAGTTGAGATTCATCGATAGCGTGCGTTTCATGGCTAGTAGTCTGGATAACTTGGTAAACAATCTATCCGACGATCAGTGTAAAAACCTTCGAAAATTCTTCAAGGGTGATGAGCAATTCAAACTATTGAGAAAAAAAGGAGTTTATCCTTATGAATACATTGATTCTTTTGATAAGTTTAACGAAACTAAGCTCCCACCAAAAGATGCTTTTTACAGCAAGTTGAACATGAAAGGTATCAGTGATGCTGATTATACGCATGCACAGAATGTGTGGAAACACATGAAAAATAAAAATATGGGTGCGTATCATGATCTCTACCTCAAGACAGACGTTCTATTGCTTGCTGATGTTTTTGAGACTTTTAGGGAAACATGTATAACAAACTATAAACTGGATCCTGCACATTTTTACACTGCTCCAGGACTAGCTTGGCAAGCCTGTTTGAAAAAGACAGAGGTTGAGCTGGATCTATTATCAGATATGGATATGTTTCTGTTCGTAGAACAAGGTATTAGAGGAGGTCTCTGTCAGGCTGTTCATAGACATGCTAAAGCTAATAACAAGTATATGGATGCTAAATATAAGAAGACTGAAGAAAGTAGCTATCTCCAATATCTTGATGCAAATAATCTATATGGATGGGCTATGATTCAGAAGCTACCGACAGGGCATTTCAAGTGGGTAGATGCTAATAAATTTACCACCGATTTGATTTCAAAGTTGGCTGAGAAAGACGGTAAATATGGTTATCTTCTTGAAGTTGATGTGAACTATCCTCAGGAGCTTCATGATTCACATAACGATCTTCCGTTTATGCCTGAGCGAATAAAAATCAATGGTGTAGAAAAGCTAATTCCATGTCTTTCAGACAAGAAGAACTATATTATTCATATCCGTGCACTTGATCAAGCGCTGAAGCATGGTCTTGTTCTTGAGAAGGTTCATAGAGTACTGAGATT
The DNA here is from genome assembly GCA_027922465.2 of Turritopsis dohrnii. Taxonomy (NCBI): domain Eukaryota; kingdom Metazoa; phylum Cnidaria; class Hydrozoa; order Anthoathecata; family Oceaniidae; genus Turritopsis; species Turritopsis dohrnii. Next base: position 88,468 of record BQMF02000807.1, on the reverse strand, counting down.
TAGACAAAGCGCATGGTTGAAGCCGTACATCGATTTCAACACCAATTTGCGTACTAAATCAAAGAATGACTTTGAAAAGGACTTTTTCAAGCTCATGAACAATTCAGTCTTTGGTAAAACTATGGAGAATCAACGTAAACATAAAGACATACGTTTGGCTACCAAGAAAGAACAATATGAGAAGCTGGTGATGAAACCTAATTTCAAGGGTAGTATCTGTTTCAGCGAACATTTGATGGCTGCTGAAATGCAAAAGATCAAACTCGTATTGAACAAGCCGATCTATCTGGGACCTACAGTTCTTGATTTGTCAAAGACGATTATGTATGAGTTTCACTATGATTACATGAAACCAAAATATGGTGACAATCTAAAGCTCTGCTATATGAATACAGACAGCTTTGTCTATCACATCAAAACCGACGACTTCTACAAAGATATTGCCGATGATGTAGCTTTGAGATTCGACACTTCAGCGTATGATGAGAAAGATAACAGACCTTTACCTATAGGTTTGAATAAGAAAGTCATCGGTCTAATGAAAGATGAGTTGAGTGGTAAGATAATGACAGAGTTTGTTGCTCTAAGAGCGAAGACATATGCATATAAACAGCTAGACGGAAAAGAAGACAAGAAGTGCAAGGGAGTCAAGAAGTGCGTAGTAAAGAAGACCATGGGGTTTGATGATTACAAGAGATGCTTGTTCGATGGTAAGAATGTTTACAGAGAACAGATGACCTTTCAATCGATTAAGCATGATGTTCACACTATAAAAACAAACAAACTCGCTCTCAATGCGGATGATGACAAAAGAATTATTGCAAAAGATGGTATTGCTACATATGCCAGAGGATATTATAGATATGTATAAGATAATAAAGAGGTAAAAAAAACAAACAAACAAACAAAATAAATGAATTATACATGATACCTATGGATATTGACTTTGAAGATCTTTTTGACTGCATCGATGATCTGTGTGTGTCTGTGTCTGTGTGTTATATGTATTGTTAGCTTATTTATATTATAAAGTTTAAACTGCTACAAACTGCTTTTTACTACAATCGGGTATTTCCCCATGGACATTTTTATGAGATATTTAATTGTTTACATTTATGAGTAATTTGTGGTTATAATAGAAACTGCTTATTTTTAATCAAAATAACACGTTTCGTAACTCGTATTGCGTTATGAAAACAAAGATGATAATATTAGCTATAGTAGGGAAATTCCCGAAATCATATGATTTTGGGCTAGCATCCGCACTTTCCTATCTCTCGTTTACCGATTACTTATTCTTAGCTTCCATGTTTTTAATGAATTTGTCCTTGACCTTCTAACTAAGACGACTTCGGTTCAATGAATTTATTGGAAAACAATATGCGCATGTAATACGTTATGATCGATTTGTCATTAGGCTATCAATGTTAGAGAATGTTAGAGAAAATAATCTGTATGAAAGGTCAGGTTTCTCCGGTTATCATTCATTCGACATCTGGCCTATTCCATACTACTGTGGAACACGGCATCATCACGGGCAATTTAAATTTTTTGCATTGTGAAAATATTTGGGAGTCCTTTCATCATAGTGGATTTTACGCCCTCTGTAAGGCGAGTGAATTTGCATTTTCGATTCACATGTCCACCAACCGTTATGGGCTTTCTAGAAACTAATCAAGCTGTATTTTAGAAATGCAGGTTTCTTTGTCGCAAGCTGTATTCGTGTGATATTTTAAGCATCCAATTTGCGCTGACCTTAAGGCCTGTGGGCCTCTTGTTTTTAATTCACTTTATTCATTTAGCACGTGCCTTTTTTTTATCTCCTCCCGTGTGATCTTTTTAAGAAGAGAAACCATTTCTCCGTTACGTTTGATAGCACCCATGTTAGAGCGCGTAACTTTTTTAAAACAAAAGTTAAAAAAAAGTTGAAGTTTTCTCTCTATACGTTTTGAGTGTATTGTTACACTGATAAAAGATTGGTTTTACCAGAGGTTGTGACTTCGAATCTGCTTCTGGTTGAACACAAGTTGTACGAGCCGTTTATAAGGAAATTTGACGTTTATTGATACAGTGATACAGAGCAGGTGGACATGGGCGGCGAGCGACGCCGCCTTGGCGGCTAGTATTCATGAATAACTCCATCAAAAAGCTGAATAATTTTCGATATGGGATTTTTCTTGTCGAATATCAGTTTATTATTCCACAGAATTAATAAGGTTGGTTTGGTTTGCCCCAATAGCTTTGTTATATTCTTTAGACTGCTTCCGTATTGTTTCGCAAACTCCTTCATAAATGTCATTCTCGTAACCAACTAAAGAAACAATGAAGACAACATACTCGTTTGTAATGATATTTGATCTGTTAATTAGACCGCCATCTTGACTTCATAAGAACATTTAAACAGAAAGACTTTGACTTACGGAGGCGTTTGTTCAATCTAATTTTTCTAACTGTTGGAAAACACGGACAGCGTAAACACAACGCATCGTGTTTTTTAATGCTATATTTATCTAAATAGAAAATAAGTAAAATAAATATAATAAATAAATAAATTTATATAAAATAAATAAATAGACTTTGAATGTAAAACCCTACAGTTCGTTATCATTAAGTGTTATCAACGCAATAAGAGGCTTACTATTTTTTGTTTTGCAGCCATAATATATCTGGATGTTTCAAATAACTCTATTTGGCATTTTCCTTTGATATCTTCGATGTCGCAGAAATTACTAGACGTATCGTTTCCGTTCTTAATCATTTCCAAAGATTTTCCAACTGTACATGTGATCATTAAGACTAAATTCAATGACAAACATACACCAACTGATAGATTTTGACTAATAGGATAATCAAAGAAAAGCAGGGAATTTTTTACAGTCAAATCATTCTTTGAGTTGGTTTGAAAATTTGCACCTACCTTTGCATCCACATTTTAATTATTTACAATACATTGGTTGGTTTCAAACAGGCCTAAGCATGTTGAGTAAATTTCATTTAGGTCTAGGACGAAGTCATATTAAGTCGAAGTACTTACAACTAACAAACGCTTTAAAGAATATTTTGGAGTTGGTAAACAAATTGTATCATTGATTTAACATTCATAAATATATACACACCCAAAGAGCAATTCAAGAAGAGCTTCATCGTCAATTGGTTTTGATTTTACAGTTTGCATTATACTGAGAGCCTCCAGAAATTCTTTTTATACCTAACTTTCTATACGTTGCACAATACTTGAATCGCAATATAAAGATAGAAATGATGATATACCAATGTCAGTTCTATGGTAGGTGCTTTCCCTGTGTCCCTTCGATATCACCACTTAGTATACGTGTAATACTGTCCCGAAGTTCTCCTTATCAGATCTTGATTCCTTTCCTTATCAGATCAAAAATTTTTCCTTACATGGTAAACTGTGGAACCACTCAGAGACATCCACGTTGTTTCAGCAAATAAAACCAACACACAACCTAAAAAGCTAACTTTTCATCGAGTGAAGGAAAAAATGTTTTAATAATCTGATAGATTATTTGCAAAAAAGCTTTTAATTTAGTACTTTCAATTTAGTTACTATTAAAATATAGCGCCCAAGTAAATAACTGCAGCTCAGATATTTATTCGTTAATTTACATATGTATGTATCCACAAAGAATCGCACTTAGCGTTCATATGTAAGTGTGGAATTTTAGGCTTAAAACCAACCGGAGCCTGAACGTCAATCCGAACGTCAAATGAAATTCTTATTCTCAATACATGTGATTTAGTATTACATGTAATTAACTAGTAACCACGTGATTTTTCGGATGATTCGGAAAAAAATCACTTATCGGTCGATTAACAAACAAGTGGATTACATTTTAAAGTAGACATGTTTGCAACTTTTTTGTTTAATCTGTTTAAATGCTTTTGGAATCGTATCAAAATTAAAAAGAACCATCCCACAAAGTTAGTATCCAATGACCTTGCGAAAGTGACAAAGATTTCTATTTTGGAGTTGATCATGTGAAATAAGATAATAAAAGCGAAATTTGGTAAGCTTGCAGAAATTGCTTTCGGTTCTATCGTTTATGAAAAATTCTGTGAAGTGAAATGTTGATTTTGAATTGTTCAAAAACTCGAATTCTTTCCATTTGAGAAATTCTGATCTCCAATGGAAAATTTGCTTAGTAAAATACGCATTTGTTTTCGGACATCGAAAAAAGTTAAAGTAACATAACAAAATAAAACCGTTTCCTCTAAACTGAAGGAGGAAACGAAAACATGACGTATTGGTTCTTTCTATTCTGAAGAAAAAACAGATTTTTTATCGATAAACACAATGGAAATCCTCCTACACCTACACGGTTATGAAATTACTATTTTAGATAGAAATGATAAAAGCTCATTACGTGTTCATTATTCTCTTTATTTTTTGTGACGTTTTAGAGACTTTCAACTGACGTGCACCTTACATAGATTGCGTGTCAGCATGCAAATCCTGCAACATGCCATACGTGGCGAAACTTTGACATTTGCCAATACAGGGAAATTTTCATGTCCCAGAAACTAAATCAAGACACATTCACATAAAACGTTTGACCATATATGTAAGCATTTTTGTTTATTTTTTAATCTGAATTTGAATAGCTCATCATCACAACTTTGTTGCAATAATTTAATTTTTAAGGAATCTATCAACGGATAAAAAGAGTAAAGCTCTTGTTAATCCGTCACTAAGCAGCCGATACCTATTGGTGAAGGACATTCCGAAAGAATTTCTCGTGAACTCTACACAGATGTTAAAACATCGTTGATTAAGTTACAGAATCTATTTTTCTTTTACCATTCCAGAAGAGCAGCAAAGCAATGTTGTCTAACAAAGAATAAAATGATCACATTTGAATGGTGTAGGCATAACATTATTTATATTAGACCTCTGGGCTTTTACTTTCTTAAATTTTACTTACGAACAATAATTTACAAAATTACAATGAAAAGCTATAAGTTAGATAGAATAATTACGTGAACGGTTACTTTACTGACTAATCAAATCGACTGAGATCGACTACTTATTTTTTTCACGTTTTTAACATTGCACTTTATGTTTATGTGAAGGGTAGTTCAAAACCTCAATAAAATAAAGATATGCTAGGAAAAGATTTCGTGCTCATGAAATATACGATTGGTATCATCAAGCATTAATCGATCAGTTCTATCGGATATGTATGTATCAACGATGTTAAGCGAGAAAAAATAAATCTTAACTTCTAAACCTTTTTGTGAAAGGAAAGATAAATAAATGACAAACAAAATGAAAAATAAAAATAAAATACAATGTATTGCATCCTCAGTAATAAGGACAAATACATGTACTAGCACATCAAGAAACCAATTCCTTAATTCGAAGATACACGCGCAGATATAATCCAAGCATAAACAAAAATATCAGAAAACGTAGTTGACGTAGTGATAGGAGGCTTTGTAAAGCTTCGGACAGGGACCTTCAAGAAATGGTGAATTCAATAATACAATTGTGGTAGAAGAAAAGAAACTTCACATCTACATACAACGTGATTCAAGTATCTGAGAATGCCAGAGGGTGCTTTCGCAGTATTGTCGAAAAGGATTGCTAACAAAAAATTTGAAAAACAGATTTGTATTTATACAAAACGTCCGAGGCTCATACAACCAATCCGAGTCAGCAAGCGCAGACTACTGGAACATAACCGTGGACAAAGTAGGACGCAACAGTCAGTCAGAACTGCCAAAAACTGAAAAGAAGTAGTTGAACATGAGTTGTACATAACGGTCCACTTACGCATCAATTTCACATCATCTTGATACACCCTTGCATTAATTACAGATTATCTTGATGCACCTTTGCATCTACCTTTATATCACTTTATTGTATATCATAGACCGCTGCCATTTTCATGAATAATGACGCAGTTGTTATGATTCACTTTTATGTTATGACAATTTTTTCCCGACTTTTTAAGTTCTCCTCCACTTTGTTATTACCAGCTGCTCCACTTTGTAATTTTTGATCCTATTTTACCTGTTTTAAATGTCTATACAGGAGATGATTATTTTTAGAGAGGTATAAAAACAGTGAGAATCTCATAAAAAACCAAGGGCGAAAACCAAGGCGCTGTGGAAAATAGCCAAGTGGACATCTATATGTCTATTTTGCTAACGTATGTCCACAACCTCAGCAATTATCATCATGGCGGAAGAGTGATGATAGCTTTCATGCCTTATATGCCCGCTTTCTCGTCTCAATGTAGCTATTTCTTATTTTCAATCTCTTATTTTTAAATCTTTTAAAGTGATCTTATAATAATTTTGATTATTTTTTGTTTATTTTGCATATTGATGATGTTAATGAGAGATGTAAGGTGTTTTCATGGAAAAAGAAATTCATCGGTTTTTGACACACAGTTTGTATTAGCTATTATAACTTGTTTTATAAGCTGTTATAAAACTGATTAACTCGACAATTGCATGTGCCACTAGCATTAATAAGCACAGCTTTATAAAATGCTAGGGTTATGGATCATTTATAATTCAATATAGCATTTTCAAGAAACTGAGAGAAAGGAAATCACCCGCGAAGAAGGGATTAAAAAAACACCATATTTCAGTATCAAAATAGCTGATTTCTTCCCTGCTACTGATTTGTTCACACAGAAATGCAAATACATGATGTCAGCCAGGAAATCATCTATATATATACTGTATATGAAGGTTTATAAAATATATAATAGACTATATAATAAAAACTCTTTTTAAGAAAATTGTTTGATAGATCAATGAATTATTATGTTATTAATTTTTAACTCGAAGAGTCATTTTTTACAACGTTTCGATTTCTCTTCCTCAGGTTTTTTTCGACCACACACACATAATACATTATATATTCTTTAAATAAAAAGGATTGTTATCAATTACATGATGGTGTTAGCATAATGTATTATGTATACACATACTACTATAGGCTACCATCATACACACAAATCATCTTTATATAAACATGTTTGCACATTTCCATATGCCATTCAAATGTTCCTTGAACATTGAGTGCTTTCTATTATTACGTTCCCTGAATAGACTTGAGTATAAATGCATTGTATATTTCTTTAGATGTATTTGTATATAATTTATTACTATTCTAAAATTAAGATGTTCTATCTTCCCTGTTTACTTTATGACTGAATTGCAATATCTTTACTCTTGAGTTTAAGTGCATGAACGTGTCACTATTTAGAAACCTGAACACGGAAACTGGTCCTTAAACTTATTTTGTTAACGTTTACACAAGGCGTAACATAGGAATTAACTTCATTGTCCATGTATGTATTTGCAACATATATTTATCATAGAAAAATACGAAGGGTCATAAATTGTTTTCAGAAAATATTATGATTTGCCCTTATACTTTTCAGTAAACATGTGTGTTGTCATTCTGTTGCAGCATATACATGTATACATGGAAAAAGGAAACTATTATTTCTTAGCATTTCAGTATTCTTACTCCTAAAACCTCAAACCACACTTACATGGTTCACAGCATTTGGAAAATCAGGGAAAAAGTATGTTTGACAGGAAGTTTCTGGAAAGTCAGGGAATGTCTGGGGAAAAAAGATTTTTTACCCTTTTGGTCAGGGAAAGTCAGGGAAAAAAATTTCATGAGATTGTTTATAACAGTGTCTATTACTGACTTTGTTCAATGATAATTTCATTTACCCAATCCTCTAACAATATTTTTGTTCGTTTAAGAGTTAACTAACATAGTATTGTAATATCTTCAATCTTAATTTAAAATGTTTTATCCCTTCTCTAGCCTGTAAATTGATACTTCTGAGTGTGTAATCTTGACTCTGTGGTAGTTTAAGTTACCAATAAAGTCAGGGAAAACAGGGTGTTTTTAGAGAAAAGTCAGGGAAAATGATATCTTTTTTACTCCTTAATGTCAGGGAAAATATTTTGGGAAAAGTGCTATAAACCCTGATTTAACTCTTTTTACAATTTATTAACTTTTCTAATGCAATTTGCAGATAATGATCTGCATAATAGTAATATATACAATAATATTGTATATTTGTGTTTACATATTATGTAAACACAAAGGGGATATGAATTTTAAGGAGTGGTGATCCAGAAGCATATAAATATTTAAAAGTGATAATGGTGAAAGAACAAACATCTGCAAGTCAACCGGGTCTTTACTCCCTTTTAATTAAATATTGATCATTATTGACATTTGATATATTTTTGATATATGGAAAGTAGCAAAGTTTTTCATTTTGCATAGTTCATTTGTAAGTTATAAACTTGAAATACCATGTATAACATCATACATATTATATATTTAAGTTCAAAGAAGAAATGCCCAAATTTAGAATTCCAAAGACATTGTCTGCTGTGCCAGTAATTTCAAAACAGGCTGTCAGACACAGTTTAAGAAATTCAAACTCTAGGAAAAGAGCAAGGTCTTTTTCATCAGATGTGCCTTCATCTCATTGTGATGACAGCAACATTGAGGAAACAGTTGAGGTTGATATGGCTATAGAGGAATCATTGCATCCCAAAGAAAATACAGAATCATATGTATGTTGAGACTTATTAAAATATTAATAGAAATATTATGTTTATACATATGCATTTAATTGAATTGGCATTTCATAGGTATTACCCAATATTAAAGTATATGAGCTAGAAGTAGTCAAAGCAGGTGGTTACCATGATGTATATGGTGATCGGTCAGTTTTAATTTTACCTGATTTCAATGAAGAAAAGAAAGAACTGATGGTAGTTAATCTCAAATGTTGACAAACTGTACTTCTTCTGATGCTTATGTTTGCTTTGTTTTCAAAATGATTTGTAAATCTTTAGTTTAATCGAATTATTATTTCATTGGAACACTGGTTTGACATTGAAATGGTTTCAAATAATACAATTAGTGATGGTGTTCAGTGTCTTCGTTCATGCTCTTGTGATATTGAAAGACAAGAGTTCCTTAAGAATCTACCTGGCACTGTCTCAGAACCATATCAAAGTATGATGCAATTGCATCTTAGATACCTGATACCTAATTTCTATAATGAAAAAACGATTTAATTACAGTATTTCAAACTCTTTGTAGAAAACAATCAGTGTGTCCATATTCAAGTTATAAAAGAAATTGGTCCTGATGTCATTGACCGTAAATTCTTGTTTGTTCTTTTCAATCGGTGTAATTCAAGACAATCTATTGGATGAAAACTGCATTTCATTGTTCAACCAAATCTTATGAAGATCAGTGAGATGTAACTGCTCTGTTCTTTTTAGTTTTTCTTGAAGAAAATCCACAATGTGACGAGAGTGTAACTAAGGATACAGAATATGTATGAATTTGACTTTTCTGGCGACTTTTTAGAGAGCAGTAGTGTTACGTTATTGACCTATATATGCATATGTTTTGTTTTTTCAGCCATTAATATCCACTTTATCCTTCGATACGAGTAAACTAGTTATCGTTGTCGACAAAGTTGTTGGTGTTGTGGGTTCTGACTTTGCGGGATTAAAATGTTTCACATGTGCGATGAATAATTGTATACATCTATCATCCATCAGAAAGTTTGATCTTTCTGATTCTTCAACGCCTGCCTGTACTTCTGAGTTTTTTGAAACTCTTAGCTATGAGCCAAGAATTAAACGTAAATCGTAAATTTCTGTCACTAAAATACCATTTTCACCTAATGGAAAATACAGAGATTCTTTACGATTTACAATCGCCAAAAAAAAATTTGCCACTATTTCCAATGTGAAGTCTCTGGCACTTAATGGTGACATGTTTTCGGAGTCTTGTACTGATGCTGCCGGCCACCTGATTGACGAAGAAATTCACGTTGATTCGAAAGTTATTGAACTCGTGTCCATGGAGGAAGTCTATAAATGTATTGGTACGTGAATGCTTTGAATGCAACATAGTGCTTAAGGGGATTAACACATATTAGTAACCCGCGTAAAAAATTTTTACCAGTTCTAATCAATGTGGGCTGAACCGCAGTAAGGCTTAATGGAAAGAACCAAACATCAAAATAATTAAACAACTAAAACATCGAAATACTTTTGTTCCTGGGATAATTTTTTACTCTGGAGATATGAAACACAATCAAACATCCGGGTAAAAAAATTTTTTACCAGTTTTAACCAATGTAATCTGAACCGAAAAAAAAGGCTTAGTAAAATAAATTTATACGCGCTGTGCATCCGCTATTTTCACTCTCTAAAATAAATTGCACCATGTGTAAAATATTTTACGTGTTTTGATTTTAAAAATGAAGTCTCAAAAAATGGCTACAAAAATTTTAATCACGGAACGATGTTGGGAAAGTACATCCAACTGATCTGAAAAATACAGTAACCGTTACCGAGATGTCGGCGATCAAACATCACACAGCCCTGTTCCCCAGTGGGCACAAAGACGTCGTAAAGACGTCGTAGAGACGTCTTTCCAAGACGTCCCTAAGACGTCGCAAAATGGTCGTGAAGTGGGAATCTCAAAAGACGTCCCAATTACATCTTCACTGAGACGTCCCGATGACATCCCAACGACATCGTAACGACGTCGCAGGATTATGAAATTTACGTCGTAGAGACGTCGTAGAGACATCGTTAAGACGTCCCTAAGATGTCGCGAAATGGTCGCGAAGTGGGAATCTCAAAGGACGTTCCAATCACATCTTCACTGAGACGTCTCGATGACATCCCAACGACATCGCAGGAGTATGAAATTTACTCGTTCATCTTCGTAAAGTCGTTGTAGAGACGTCGCTCAATGATCGCGAAGTGGGATCCTCAGAAGACGTCCCAATCACATCTTCACGGAGACGTCTCGACGACAGGATATCGCAACGACTTCAATCTCTGGCCGTAACGACATCGTAGAGACGTCCGATTAACAACCTCCTTCTTCTGGGATCATAGGCCATCTATGTTGGGATCATCAAAACAACAAAACATACAAATTCAATAGATGTCTCCTTTTTAATTCTTTCTAAACGTTTACAACGCAACAATTTACAGTTCAATATATACTAGCTAATTTGTCATCAAGTTATGAAATTTTGAATCACATGTATTTCCACATTTAAAACTCCCTTCGGCTAGCCTTTTTGAAATTTCGCCAACTTCATTATCGATCAGGAGATCTTTGAGCATGAACGGAAGTTTTTTTATGTCATCCACAGTGCTTTTCTGATGCTGGAATGCTGAAACTAAGAATGTATAAATATGTATAAATATACCCACCGAATGGATTCGGAAAACAGAAACTCACCGTTAATTTCATCGAACAGGATCGTATCTTTTCAAGGTGTCTTTCCATTTACACTTTGCCAGTTTACCTTTGACAAAACGCCATGTTTAATTAATTCTTCTAAGTTTTATCTAAACGTCTTTTATCGAAACTATGTTACATGTATCATTATTAACAGTATTAACCTTTTCTTACAAGAAAGTCTTTGCTTTTGAAACTTTCTATATCACATGTGAATTTTATAACCCGGGAATTTCTCTTTGTCTTACGTAATTGTGATTGGTCTATTTTAAATTCTTTAAATCATGCAACTGTAGTAAAACCTATTCGATGAATCTTTGTTGACTAATTGCTTTTAAAAATTTATAATTCTTTCGAAGGTCGCAATTTAATCTGTATAGAGACGTCCCAAAAACGTCGTAAAAGCATCCCTCACACGACCAAGAAAAAGAATCGGTACGAATGTAAATTCCAAATGGAGTATGTTGCTGTTACTCAAAGTTTACTGTTTAATGACTGCCTTATGAAATTTGAAAATTTTCATCAGGTCCCAAATTGATCGTAAAAGGATCCCAATTGCGACGTCCCATTTTCAGACGTCTCTTAAGGCTGAAATACACGATAAGTTTAATTGGACCAATAAGTTGCATATAAAAAACTTATAAGTTTAAATGTAGATTGGCAGCTGTTTACACGATCAGTTTAAACTTATCTGTTGAAAAGAAAAAACTCCTCTTTTCGCTATGGATATCAATGAGCGCAGACGCATCAGTAGCTTTAGTAACTATAGCAGCAACGCATATCTTTGAAGAAAATAATAGGGTGAAAAAACGAATAAAACTAGTTACTTGGGTGAAGCCCTGACTTTTAAAAAGAAAGATATATGGTGCTTTTAATGCACTTCTTAGCCAATTTCGAATGGAAGATCCTACAGAATAGACATCGGGGCTTTTTCCATTCTTCAATGAATTTTTCTGTTTTTTCTTCCTTTTCTGCTTTGCTAGCCATTTTCAAAAAGTATGCTTTCACCACTATACTCAAGTTTCTCAACACATGTTTCACAAACACGTGGCTGGTAAACAACATCACAATAGAGCTTTTGTTAATTAAATTCAAATTCAATAGAAAAAAACGTCCAACTAGTTGGCCAAAGTTGAACATGTCCAACTTTTCAAAAAACTTATAAAACCAGAAAAAATTGTACGTCTTTGCTGTTTACACGATCAGTTTTTTTATGTTACAACTAAACGGTCCAATTAAACTTATCGTGTATTTTAGCCTTAAGACGTCGCAAAATGATCCTAAATTAATAATTGTTTCGAAGGTCGTTATTTAATCTGTATAAAGACGTCCCAAAAACGTCGTAAAATCATCCCTCACACGATCCATAAACAGAATTCGATACGAATGTAAATTCCATATAAGCATGTTAGTATTACTCGATTTATACTGTTTAATGACTGCAGAATGAAATTTGAAAATTCTTATCAGGTCCCAAATTGATCGTAAAAGGATCCCAGTTGCGACGTCCCATTTTCAGACGTCTCTAAGACGTCGCAAAATGATCCTGAATTAATAATTGTATCGAAGGTCGTTATTTAATCTGTATAAAGACGTCCCAAAAACGTCGTAAAATCATCTCTCACACGATCCATAAACAGAATTCGATACGAAAGTAAATTCTATATAAGCATGTTAGTATTACTCGATTTATACTGTTTAATGACTGCAGAATGAAATTTGAAAATTTTTATCAGATCCCAAATTGATCGTAAAAGGATCCCAATTGCGACGTCCCATTTTCAGACGTCCCTACGACGTCGCAAAATGATCTCAAAACCAAACGACCATTTTACGATTAAATTGAGACGTCTCAAAGACGTCTTGTGCCCGCTGGGTCACTAATGTTGCGCGGACCATAAAAAATGTCGAGATATCTTCCGAATAGCGCCTTTACGATTCGAGATGCAATGTAATGGTTCCCCGTGATTAAAAAATGTAACGTCAAAATGGAAAAAAGTACTCCTCACCCTTTTAATTAAAAACTCTGTAGGTATCCCAGAACATTTTACCAGTTTATTTTCAACACTGCATATCATAAACATTTTTTTACTCGGAAGATCTGAAACACATAAAAAATACTCATATTAAATCCTCTCACGATACGATATAGAAATAAATTGTGTGCACGTGAAAACAACAGAAAGATTAAAATGACTGTAACTGTTCATGGAATCCATAAACCAAGGTAAACAGAAGCTATTTTGCTATTTTGAAAAGCCAAACGTGTCAAAATATGAATTGCAAACAAATTATACCTTTTAGCGATTTTCTTTTTACGAAGCTAAGATTGGATATCAATATAGGCTATTGTTTTTCACCAACCCAGAACGTCATGATTTAAAATTCATTTCTTCGAATTTCATTGTTTTTATTTGTCTTCCCTAAAGGAGAAGTAATGATGCAGAAACCCTATTTATATTATTAGAAAAACAAAACAAACAAAAGAAGCTCAAGAGCGTACACTTACCCTAAAAACATTAATAAATCTTCATGCAATACTTTCGTTACTAACTTTGTTGTCCTGAAATTTCTTACTCTCGTATGTTTCATTATCTGCTTTTCAAAATAGCAAATGAAAACTTGCTGGCAAACGAACGTCAACGCTATCGATTCTTGATCTTGCGAACAATCAAAACATTTGAAACGATCATACAGTGGAATCCCCCTAAAGCGGACACCCTATAAAGCGGACATCCCTCTAAAGCGGACAAAAATTTTTGCACCGGCAGAATTTAGGTCAAACTCATAAAAAAATCTCTATAAAGCGGACGATTATAAAGCGGACACTCTATAAAGCGGACAAAAATCTTTGCACCAAATGACAGTTTCCATTATAAACACTCCCTATAAAGCGGACAATGGAAAAATAACGAGACGAAATATCACTTTTTCTTAAAATTTAAACCATTTTACTTAGTACATCTTTGAGTTTTGTTATTTACCGAGTCCAACACTTTCCTTATATTTTTCTCGGCCCACTCAACTGCCTTTTCAACACCAATTAATTGGTACTGGGCAGGAATTTCTAGTCCGTAGCCAGCACCACGGTTCACTCGCTTCCCAGTCACTTTACATCCGATGGTACAGTTAGGAAGCGACATGAATTTGTTGAATAGTTTGCTAAGGTTTTTAGGGACGTGCCCAACTACTTTATCGTCTACTGTAACAGCTACAGCAAACTTGTCATGTTCGTTATCTTCTTCCGCTTTTAAACAAAAATTCTCTTCTCCGACTTTTGGGCTCCATATGTCCATGTAAGCATGGTATCCACGGATAAACGAGTCGAAGCGATATTCTTTCTGTTTTATAAGGATAATCTCAATCTGTTGGTCAATGTTTTTGAGAAGCATCTCATTTAGTTGAACGTTCGACATATCTGTGTTCTCTTCAGCTTCTTTAACTTTAAAATAATATATTTAGATTTCTGCGAAAGCAAGAAAGCTATTACAACCGGCTTTGTTTTTCTTTTTCTGCTGTCCAAACCTAGCGGTTTTTTGAAAATTCATGCGTGCGTTTACATGAAACCAAAACGCCGTGCAACGCATGTCGCTGAGCGAAGAAAACCTTACTAGATTTACAAGTTTCTTTGGTCAATACTAAATGGATTTTTAAGATCATATTATAGAAGAAACTTCGAATTATCTTGAACTGTGATTATGCTTTTCTAAAGAAGATTTCAACGTTTTGTAAACAGAAGAGTCGAAAAGGTATATATATACTTGTTTGTTTTTAGTGAAAACACAAAACATCTTCGTTTGTTTCATGTATGGGCTGTTATTCTTTTTAAGCTGTGGATACTGAAGCTCAGCTTAGAGTCCTCCTCAGCTCCAACATCAAAAATTAATGTAATGTTTTAATGTTTGATGATATTTTAATGTTTTAATGTTTGATCTGTTTTTAAGTTATACAGTGTGTTTCGTAATGTTGGAAATGGAAATTTTAAAGCTGTTTTTTTTAAATGAATATATATACCGAATTTCAAAACAATTTTTACACCGTTGGAAAGCCATTTTGAAGTTCTTTCGGATAGTATGTTTTCGTGAAAAATGAAAAAGTGGTTTTTGAAAAAATAAGGCAAATGTCTTGGAAAAATGTAATTAAATTTTTAATGGTCGATTAAGATGTGAATGAAAAGAAAAGATTTTTTGAAACAATGACAGCAATTTGGAAAACAATAAACAAATTTAAGCTGTGTGTTCACGAAAAACGTTAAACTTTTATGTTTTAAAATATCAATTTGGGGATCTCAGCGCAAACATAAAATTAATAACAAATTTGAATGGATTCAGTGTTTTGAAACAATAAGCACGATGTAATTAAACTACGTGTTAATCGACCATTAAAAATTTAATTACATTTTTCGATGACATTTTCTTTATTTTTTCAAAACTCACTTTTTCATTTTTCACACAAATATACTAGCCGAAAGAGCTTGAAAATGGCTTTCCATTGATGTAAGAATTATTTTGAAATTCGGTATATTTATTTAAAAAAACAACTTTAAAATTTCCATTTCCAACATTACGAAACACACTGTATATTGATGTCCTTCATTACAAATGGCTTTCCTAATCACAATAGCAAATTAAAAGGTGTTTCGCATAGTGTCAATTACAGTTTTGCAATGCCTCTGGGTGCATATGTAATCAGAAATGTAATGTTATGTTGTAAAAATCATTCAACTTTTCTTAAATTTCCTAAAGATCTTTTTTAAACTGATCATGAATTTCAACTGACATGAAGAATGTAAGTGCATGCCATATTGCTAATCAAACTAAAACAGAAATTTCTGATTTGAGTTATATTTATTTATGTTGATTTTAGTCGATATGAATGTATATGAATGTATTTTTGCATGATCAAAATTTATATGTTCTTGGAAAAATGTTTTGAGTTAATGAGTTACGAGCATACTCATTAAGATATCTGAAAGGGTCCATGTATTGTTTATATTATCTTGTATCAACAAACATGTCGTTCAGTTTATTGGCAGTATATATACATTATAATAAAGTTTTGCATTGTGTCAATTATGCCTTCAAAATGTCCTGAGAAGCATGTAATTAGGAATGTGATGTATTGTAGAAATTATTCAAACATTCAATGATTCAAAATCATTCAAGTTCCATGAATGCTATTATAGTATTTCATTTTTCATATTTTCAGTTTTCAGCTTTCAGTTTTTGCAGAAATCTTTCTGCCCATAAGGGCATCTTGTTTGTTATGCATTCGAATCGTGAAGACATTGCAGCGTAAAATTTTATAACTGGAAAGAATTTCGAATTTTGAATTTCTAATGCACATTCAACATGGCAATGTCGAAGCAGCAGCTTGCTGGTAAACTAGCGAAGAAAACTTTATCATTAGATGATAAGATCAAGTTTTTGGATTTCGCCAAAAAAAATCCAGAACTTGGATGTAGAAAACTAGCAGACATTTACAAGATTGGAAAGACAGCCGCAGCAAATATTTTAAGAGACGAAAAGAAAATTCGTGAACAACATGAACTTTTTCGTGAGAAAACAAAAAAACGTAACCGCCATGGCAAGTATCACAAGATAAATGAGATCTTATTCGAATGGTACAAAAGATGTTGCGCTTCTAACATCTACCCTAATGGTGTAATGCTTAAAGAGGAGGCGTTGGAAATTAAGGAAAAACTTCAGAACAGCGATTTTGATAATTTCTCCGCCTCTGACGGTTGGTTGGATCGTTGGAAAACAACATATTCCGTCAAAGAACGTCGTATTGTTGGTGAAGCTGGTGACGTTTCTACAGAAACGGTTACTTCCTGGATGGAGAGGATCAAAGAATTGGTTGAAGGTTATTCACTAGAAAATATTTGGAACATGGACGAGTCTGGCTGTTTTTTTAAAGCTCTACCGGCCAAAGGGTTAGTGGAAAAAGGAAAACAAGCAAAAGGTGGGAAAAAGTCAAAGCTTAGATTAATTGTCGCTTTTTTTGTAAATGCAGCTGGGGAAAAGATCGACCAGCCTGTTGTTATCTGGAAGAGTAAAGTCCCGCGTTGTTTTAAAAAAATGAAAGATCCATCGCGTCCAGCTAACGTTCACTACTTTTCAAATCCTAAATCTTGGATGACATCTGAAGTAATGAAAACTGTACTGGCACGTTTTAACAGAAAACTTTTATTTGAGGACAGAAAAGTTATTCTTTTTCTGGACAACGCCACCTGTCATCCGGAGTCAATGATAGGCCAGTTTTCACAAATCAAAATCATTTTCTTACCGAAGAACACAACTACAAGGCTTCAACCACTCGATGCGGGGATCATCCAAAACTTCAAGGTGAAGTACAGAAAAATACTGGTCAAATACGTGCTTGCAAGGATCCAGGAGAATAAATCTGCAACTGAAATTATCAAGAGCGTAGACATACTTATGGCTATTCAATGGGTTCAAGATGCGTGGAAAGAAGTAACCAACTTGACCATCAAAAATTGTTTCGAGAAATGTGGCGTAGTTCAAGGAGAAAGTGAATTGATGGAAGATCAAGAAGATGACTTGGAATTTGAAGCTCTGGTGAAGGAATTAACTGAAGATATATCTGCTGCAGAATACATCGATTTTGACGCCGATGTTCCAGCTTCGGAGCCAAGAATTAACGAATTAGAAATAAATTGGCGACATCAAATCCGAGAAGCTAACATTAACGCAATTGAAAATCCAGAGATGGCATGTCAGGTCGAAGAGATTTCCGAGGATGATGATGAGAGTGAAGACGAGGTTGAAGAAGAAATGCTTGGTTTCACCGAGCTAATCACTATGCTTGATAAAATTAAGCGATGTACTATTTTTGATGATGCAAGCCAAGAAATGTTGTCAACCATTACGAAAAAGATTGAGGAACTTCAGCTTCAAAATAGAAAACAATCCTCAATCAAAGATTATTTCAAATAGGGAGAAAAACGTGTATTGAAAGACCTATAAGATAAATGAAATATATCTTCGTATTTTAACTTGGTTTCTTAGTTTATAACCTTAGCAACACTTAAAGGTTGGTTGCAACACCGACAAATTTGAGCTGCTAAACTTACTTTACACAGCCAACTTGGGTTCTTTGCTCGATAAGCTAAATCTATTGATGTTGCCGTTTACCCTAGTGTTGCAAGTCACCCCATGATACCCGCCAGTACTACAAAAAAAGCTTTTTTGGTCAAAATTAGGTCTAAAACTAATTTTTTGGTCAACTTCCTATAAAGCGGACATCCCTCTAAAGCGGACACTTTTTTTTGCACCAATGGTGTCCGCTTTAGAGGGATTCCACTGTATTATGCACTGCAAAGGTTTCTGCTTATACTAATCGTGAATGTGTCTTGCGCGGTCTAACTGCCGCTATATGACCATTATTAAGAAGATTTTGACCGTTAAAAACGACCCGAAACATTCACTCTCTAAACTAAAAACTGGATGCACAGCGCGTATTAGGATATAGATTTCAAAAGACTGCATAAGTATTAAACCGTGTTACGGAATTATACCTTTTCATTTTAGTGTACAAACATCCTTGTAAAAGAGATAGTTGCAATGCAACAACAATATTTGACGGTTTTAACCAGGCAGTACTGCATCTGGAAAATATATGTGTAACTCATTTAATGCTTCGAGATTACTTACATCATTTTTTAATGGGCAACAGGTAAATTTGATTTCGATTATGATTCTGTTGTGTTTTTCACAGGGAAGAATATTTTAGTTTATAACAGACTGATTGATCCTCTTAGTGTGACTCTCGTTGGCTACTACAAAGTTTGGAAGAGTAGGCAGAGAGATTTGTATGGTATCGAATTACCTTGCAGTTTTAATTATGATAACTGGCGAATGTCCTGGTACTCTTTTATCGAATTGCTCGATATAGACTTTTCGGTGGGTTTCCAATGCAGTATCTGTGGAAGTGAACCCAATATTGTTGTTTGTGATGCAACCAGTTTGGGCTTTCAAAAGAAATTTGCATACAACGCATTTAAAGATGAGAACCGATCGGAAACGTCGACTGTATTTCCTCGAATGTCGTAAGTAGTTATGCTTAAAACATGAAAATTGCAAAAACGGCACTGTTTATATTCGTTAACTTTGATAATTTGGACTATATTCTTTGTAGAGAACATAAAAAAAGGGTAGCAATAGCTTCAGTAGACGTAAGAAGGCGTTTGACGCAATGGTGTAATTCTCCACAAAAGTCAACCCAGAAGATATCCCAGGAGTTATCAAATTATTCGGAAATTCATGAAGCTTTTCTTTGGATAACAGATCACTACAGAGAATCAATTCCTGCTGGTGTTTTAATGTTTTTAAGATGCTTTGGTTCATCATCACCAGTTTGCTCTTACCTTCCATGCTCCGAAGAAAATTTCAATGTCATTGATGCTCTGTTCAAAACAAATTTTAAAACTCAGTCTTCAAGAATGTCTGAACTGTATCAAAAACTTCCTATATTTTATAAACTTCTCATTAGCATTGACTGTGATCGTTTACCGTTGGAATTGAAACCAGTCGTCTATTATCTCGTCGGAATTTCTCGAAGAACATTTCCACTTAATGGTATTCCTGACGATACAGTCAATCTTCAAAGCAACTTCTTGTCTTTTTTTCCGTCTTTACCTCTGGTAAGACACCGTGGGAGTTTTGCGATGGATAAAAGCAAGGAAGAAAAACTGTGCTCTAAGAAGTATGCGAGCCACAAGCATTTAACATCCGGGATATTTACACTGTACTGTATTCATGGTTAGTGATCCTAAAGTTTGAACTATTCATTCGCACGTTGAGATTGGAATAATAATTCAGTTTCATTTTTATTTTATTGACTTCTAACGTTAAGCATCATATTCCTTTCCCACCGTTTAGGCATATGCTATGGTTTTGAAGCTATGGAATCTTCCGAGTCTGTAAATGTTCCTTTCACGATCTACAGAACTCGTTTTAAAAAAGGCAAGAAAGCAATTTTGTATCCGAATCCTCAGTAAAGATTTTTCCATGTTATTAAAGTTTTTTTATTTTTCTTTTGCAGCACCATCTGTAATCATTTATGATAACGCTTGCAACCTCCACGCTTATTGCTTAAACAGAGACCCAACTTTTTTTAAAGATACCTTGTTTGTTGTGGATAGATTTCATTGGTATAATCATTCAGGTAAACAATTTATAACTCAGATAGGTAAGTGTACCAGCAGAGCTATGTCTGATTTCACACTTCCACATTTTAGGCTGTTCGGAAGGTTACAACATTGGTAACTATCCTTCGTTAGCAAGAGTTAACAGCGAAGTAAATGAACAGCAAAACTCCACAACCAAAAACCTCAAGACGCAGCTATCTTACATGACACCAGAAAATTTTAAGAACCATCGCGTCTTGTTTTTATGGCATAGAAATAATTTAAAGGAAGGGCAGATCAAAAGAAATATTTCTGTTCTTACATAAGAAAAATTTATTCCTTTTGCACCTTTTCTGTCCCCAGGAAAGCTATCCAAAAAATACCCTAGTTCAAACAAACTTCTATGTGAAATTTCGTGTTTTGCATATCTATTTCATTATGAGAATCTACGTGGCCTTTGCGCGTAATTCATCTTCTATGAGAAAAATATTAAAGTTGTTTCTGTTCTTTATGGATTTATAATTGAACAAGTAACTCTCTCCAATGCATATACCATAGAAACTTCCTAGTGCTTAAGTCGATTTTAGCCTTTATGTACAGTTTCCATTACCTATATTTTATCGGCTATAACTTCAGCTAGTATGACAAACTTGAATCCCTGAAGAAACATAATGAAAACCTAGTAAACAAACCTTTGTAAATAAAATTTACTTGTAGTATTATTGAGAGATTAATGAAATAATATATCAGACTTCCCTGATCATGAAAACGCGTCGTTGGTTTTTTGTGGGATTCCCAACAGGAAAAACCAAAGAACAAATTCAATGTAAAAATGGACCAGCGTTAAAGTTAAAACATTTTGACATAATGTTAGGCTTCTAACGGCTGAAATACATTATCATTTAAATGATCAGTTTATTTTTTTTAAAAAATAAAAGAAAACGTGATACATAGGGAATTAAATAGAAATAAAAGTCCCCGTGGGCAAAACCGTCATAATCGTGGAAGGAATCAACAGAAGATTGTGACGATGCATCAGACAACTGCGAAGATACCGTTAGAAAATGGCTTTAACGAAATAATAGCTAGAAGGGCTTTGTGTACAATAGTGATATTTTCATAGCTATTTTGAACAGTAGTGATTAAGTAATCAAAAAGCGAAAACTTATAGCAAATACAAGTAATAATATTTGTGATTAAAATTATGACGCACTTTTGCGGTACGGTATGGCGATCTTCCGATCCGTAATGTATGTTATCTATATAAGCGAATTTGGGCTTGTTAAAATTAAAAAGGAGCTCTCATTTATAAGCCTCCGGCTTATTAATTTTCTTAAGTGAAACACAAAAGAATAACAATAAAATACCTCTTATACTCGAGTATAAGCTCATGGGCCTATTAACGGCGTGGGCTTATATGCACGGTGAATAAAGCACTTCGTGAATTACATTTTATTTTCAGGTTGCCTTTTTCGTTATTGGAAAAAGGAAAACACACCAATAATTTTACACATTAGATCTAACTATAATCGTTAAAGAGCAATCCTGAAAACCCATGAACGAATAGATTTTGAAATACTTCTCCTTTTGCTATTTTGCGTATAAATAATAAAAAGGTTTTGCTAGAGTCAATGGAGCTCTAAGGACAGAGATTTTCGCGGGAAGAAAGTTTTGCGAAATCAAACTAGATTTTAATCCCAATTCGCGAAAATGAATTCAAATTATTGCTCAAACGTGAAATTCAAATTTTCATTCATCATATGATGGTTTTTGACAAGAATACTTTGGAACCAGTTATG
Source organism: Turritopsis dohrnii (assembly GCA_027922465.2). Lineage (NCBI taxonomy): Eukaryota > Metazoa > Cnidaria > Hydrozoa > Anthoathecata > Oceaniidae > Turritopsis > Turritopsis dohrnii. The sequence goes on along the minus strand of BQMF02000807.1, from coordinate 66,216 downwards.
ATGAAAGTTCAAGTGATGAACAAAAAAAATTGAAGAGCACGTATTTGACGTATTCGAAGCTTAAATAAAATATATATTTATATAAATCCTTGTATTAATGTTATATCTGTGCTTGAAAGGATCAGGATAAAGATAAATGAAAAGTGAATGTGCTATTTCCCTGCAAATTGCCGATCGTGTTTTGCGAAGTTTTAAAAGATTAATGAATTAGCGAAGTTAAATTCCAAGAAAATTTCTTCCTTTTATGGTATCAATGGCGAATGAAAGAGCTTTTTACTAAAACATAGAAAGCATTGAAACCGATCGAACACTGTTTGGTTTTAAAATTAGCGATAATCTCACATATCAGGAATGGTGTAATCGTGATAAGAAAACACAAATAAACAGTTTTTCTATGTTCATTTTTCTTGAACTAGGCATACTTTAAAATTCTGATCACAATAATTTGAAATCACAACACAGAATTAAGGGTCTAAAGGTATAAAAGGAGTGATTTCAACTTCAACATTGTGAAAATTTTGTCGGTCGAAAACGACGAATTTATTGGTAAAATGACGAAAATTTATACCGGCGAGAAATTTGGGCCAACGAAAATATATACCGACTAACATTTTTAACCGACGAAACATTCCGACCATGATTTCCAGAAATCATCACTGACGAGTTGAAATAAGGGCGAGGAAAGTATTACAAGCAAACAAAATAAAATGACGAAAAGAAAACTAAGAGGAATAAACATCTGTCGTTTTGCTTGGGATGAAATCAACCAAATATTTCAAATCCTGTTTTATATTTCTTTTACCTATTGACGTAAAATCCGATGCCAAATGCCTTAAAAACAGTCGAGGCTTTTTTATCCAGTCTTTCAGCTTCTTTGGAGCTAGAAACTAAATCATTCTTTTCTGAACTTTTACGTGCATTGTTGGTTTAGATGGATTATTAATTTGGGAGATAGCAGGCAGAGACCTCGATACTAGATGTCAGGGCCTAATGGGTTAGACATAGAGACAGATTCTTGTAAATAACGAAATGCAAGTTTTTTTCAACAATTTTTTTACAATAGTTCATAAATCTAACCAGGGCTACATTTACATTATTAAAAACCGCTGCCTAGAAACATTGGCTATGGTCACACTCACCGGTTCCATTACGTCCAAATCAAACGCGATTTACAGACTTGCAATCAAATCACTTTCCCATTTGTTTTGTTAATAATGAAATCGAGTAATTAAACCAAAAAAAGTTATAAAAAGTCGAAATTTTTCATCGGCTTAAATTATTCGTCGGAATAATGGGCCAAGTGACGGAAATTTGCACCGACAAAATTTTTCCCTATAAGGTATATAAATTATCATTAACATATGTAAGCACCAGTATGAAATTTCTTTGCTTTTGTGGAATATTAATTAATGAATAGCTAAGTCATACCTAACGTGTCTGTTTTGTTATATCTTCTACACCAGCAATATATTATTTCGGGAAAAGCTTCGATTATGATGCTCAACCCCAAACCCAGAACTGTTTGTTTGCTTTTGATATGAAGACGACGGTTGAAACAAACAGCTCTTTGTTCGAGGTTGTAATGATAGCCAAATTTCCAGTAAGTGCATACTTTTCTATTGTCAATTATCACTTGTAATTATCGAGTGGATGGGAAAGACATATTTAAACAATGCCGACCCTAAGTTAGAAACGTAATCTGTTCTTTTCCATCTATTCATACTTGAAATGTGAATATTCTAGCGTCAAAAGAAAACCATGGTAAAATCTATGTTACTGGGAGTAATTTCTCCCGTGAAAAACATTTGTTGTCCTTCCGTGAATAATCGACAATAAGCCAATCCGCCCAAAAATTTGTGACAATCCCTAGGCAATTTTAATACATTTTAAGTTTAATATTAATATTAATCGATCACATAAGCGCTATTTGTCAAGAATGGAAACTCTATGGAAAAATATTTTTAACACACATTTTGCCAATGAATTTTTAAAGATTACATCTATAGTAAATTATGAGATTCTGAAAAAATATCTCAACAAGAACAAGCAAAATAGGTTCTCGATGATAAGATCACCCGGATCTTATATCTATCTATAGATGCACATCAGGGACTTCTGTTGCAAAAATTTTGCGTGCCGTATGCTGACAGACAAAGAAGGGGATTTAGGTCATGTTATGAATGAATGAAACTACATTTCATTTGTGATGAACTTCACCTAATATGGTGAAAATCCATGCAATAGCCACGGGACATTTTGAATTTCATTTTAAAAATGGAGCATTTGTCCCCGTTGGCAAGGAATGCCCCTTTTTACCCAATTTGCCCCAAATTTTTTTTATAGGTGTGAAGATGCTTATACTTAAGAATTTTAGCCATTCTCTTCGTTTCCATCACGGTCGGTTTTGCACCTTTGTGCGAATTCGGAAAGCACAGTAAACTGACTGTTGAGTTATCTTCGCTACATTTTCTGGCGAAGTTCAAAAATCGTAAAATTTTGCAAATTTTGAGTTTAGTAAAAAATTATGTGTGTTAACGCTTGCATTAAGCATTTCTGTTAACACTTCCATAAAATATAATCTTTTTGCTTCCTATTTACCAAAGTGTTTGAAAAACTGAGCATTCTGTAACAAGTTACAGATGTTTATTTACAGGGAGTCCACAAAAATGTAGTGAATGTCCCCTATTCCCCATTTCTGTTGTTGCAGTTGAATGTTCATGGTTGTTTAGAAACTTATGACCCTGGATGGAATTATTATTACTGTTTTACAAACCCACGGTGATTAAATAGAAATTTATAATGAGGCGGCGCCAGAAATTCAGCTAAACGATGCGCATTGTAGCGAATGTCCCCGAATTATTTAGGTCCTTAAGGTCTCCGCTTTTGGTGTATGAATGTTTTACCATTTATGACCCCATTATGATGTCAAAAATTATAGAGCAATTGAACAAAATTACGCCCAATGCAATTATTCCGACGATAGAGTTGTTTTTTTTATGTATAACACTCGAGGCAGTAGTAGTACTAGTATTAATTGTATGCTTATTTAGGGTAATCCAATGCTCGTCTCCGGCCACAAGGCACTAAATGGGAAGTATCAAAAACTAACCCAAAGAGGTCCGAATATTCCCAATTGCACATACTTTTCCAATACTTCACCTCATATTCTTACATATTGATATGTGAGAGAAACCAAATCCGGTTTTTCACCACGGGGAAAATTTTATAAGCCAATCAAATGGTTCAATAGCCGTTCCATGCTGAATATTCCGTCTAGTGGATAATCACCTTAACAGTTGAAATGTAATTTGACTCAAGAGAAACCCGGTTGTTAAGCCACCACAAAATGTATCAAATACAGTGAAAATAGACATAGCATCGGTAGTCAATCGTCTCATATGATGAGACATACGAATGAAAAACCATGAAACTTTATTATCAAAACTTAAAACTCGAGAAAATTTAACTGAAGTGTTGTGAAGACAACATTCAACTTAACAGCGTTTCCGTCCAACAAATATCCGTCCTGCAAAATCAAGGCCATTGCCCAAACCAAACGAATGTCGGCTTTATATTATACCTTAGTTGCACTGATCGTCTCGTACCCTATTACCTCAAACAGTCAATTTAATGTGAAAGGATACAAATTACCTTTCAGACTTGACGTCTCCACCACTAGTGGTGGCTTGTTAGTTTATGTCGAGGAAGGCCTTTCAGTTGTTCGTTTGAGTTTTGTTTTGTCAGAGTCATTCCACTCCAAGTGAATCTGAAAAACCATCATCAAGTGCTCTTCAACAGATAGCAAAACCTTTTGGAAGTCGTGTAAACAATTTCTTTAAAACAAACATTCTCAAGTGTGCGTGTTTAATCTCAGTCAAAATTGTTTTCCTGTTCAAGATGATGTTCAGATTACCAATACTTTCAACGTACATTTCAATCAAATTACTAACTCATTGAACCTTCATGAATGGAACCCTCTCTATGAGTGTGTATCCATCACAGATCCAATCTTAAGGGCAATTGACAAGTTTCATTCTCATCCCAGCATTTTGAAAATAAAATCAAGTGCAAAGCAACTTTCGAGAGGTCACGTCTGAAGAAGTAAATGAGTTAATAAAAATAGCGAAATCCTGCAATTTGATAATTCATGGATTAAAAGAACTTGATGAAAGTGGCAATAGACCTCCCAAGGCAGTTGATATGGATTTTGTGAGTGCGCTCCTTGACAGAGAACTATTGTATCTGTTACAAGACTGGGGAAGAAAACCGATGGCAAAGGTAGGCCGCTGAAAGTAATCATTCAGTTACTTGTTAGTAATCTAACAAGTCTCAAGGGGCAAGACAGCTTCAAAGGAATAGGTATCGCTGATGATTATACCGTCACTGAAAGAGTACAAATAAAGAGCTTTGCAAAAAAGGCAAAAGAGCTAAATGAAAAAGAACCACTTGGATCTATCTATGAATGGAAAGTTAGAGGTACGCCAAAAAACGGTTTGCAGATCAAAAAGTTCACAAAGAGAAATCAGTTACCATCTGCCCAATAAACCAAATCAACAATACCACGCAAGACACAACCCCTACGAACAAAAAAATGTCAAAATTTCGAACAAACTAAAAACGAAAAAAGAACAACAAACCAAAAGCAGCCAAACTGACGAAACCAAGAACCCTACAAAAAAACCTCGACAACTATTTGTACACCAACGCTGATCAACTTAAATCCAGCAAGAAAGACGAACTCCTTGAAATTGTTGAGTAGAAGAAACCAGATATTATAGCTATGTGTGAAGTAAAGTCGAAAAATGGGAGTGATAGGACAGAAGCAGACTACAATGCATATGCAAACCCTTCTTTTGATGAACAGACTGGAAGGTGAATTTTAATTTTTCTGCATTCTGGTATAAAAAATTGTGCGTCATCAATTAATATGAGTTCGAACTTCAAGGAGAATTGCCTTCTCCAAATTCAATTAGATAACACAGACAAACTCCTTTTGGATGCTTCTACAGGAGTACAACATCCAGCCCTACATCTGAGGAAAATAACCGAAACTTTAACGATCTAATACAATGGATTACTACGCAAAAATACTCCCATATCTGTCTTGTCGGTGATTTTAATTATAAATGCATTAATTGGTCTACATGCTCGACCACAAAAAGCGGGGACAGCAAAGAAGCTAAGTTCTGGAGGCGATTACAGACAGATTCCTTCATCAACACGTGTTGGAACCAACCAGAGCAAGAGGCAATGATGAGCCATCAACGATTGACCTAGTTTTTACAAATGAGGAAATGAAAGTTTCTCAGCTCGGGTTATCATTTTATCATTCAAATACCATTGTTATGTAGACTATAGCAAACCTCAAAAGCAAACTGGGTCGGAAGCTTTCTGGAAGAAAGTGAAAGCTGTTCGTTGAGGAAAGTTTTTAAAAACGAAGTACATGAACTTCGTGACAGATTTGTACCGATTACAACTACTGATCCGGCCTGGAGAACGAAAGGAACTTTCCCAGTGTCACCGGAAATGAGATTCCAAATTCGCAAAAAGAAAGCCGCACATCGAACGTGGATTAATACTAGGAAAGGAGCCCAGGAAAGAGGTAAAGAGAGGAAAGAATTCAAGAAAGCGAGAAATAAAGTAAAGACGTTGATGCGAAAGCTAAGATGTGAATCTGAATGGAATCTAGCAAGTAAAGAAAAATCGAACCCAAAGCTTTTCTGGCCCCATGTGCGTAACAAGTAGAAAACTAAATCTGGTATAGCACCTTTGGAAGACTTAACGAACGGGATAAAGCAACTGAAATTCGCGGATATTGAGGAAGCAGACCTTCTACAGCGACAATTCTTGGGCGTCTTCTCAGAGGAGCCTCCTGGTGATGTACCATTCTTTAAAAAATGCACAGGCACCACAATCACTGAATACGAAGTTGATGAAAGCTTGATGATGAAGGAAATCAAGCAATTAAATGTCAATAAAGCATGTGGACCGGACGAGATTCATCCTCGTATGTTGAAAGAGCTTGTTACTTTCTTCTCATCGCCAATATCCGTAATTGTTGAAAAGTCCCTCAGTCAAGGCATCATACCACAAGATTGGAAAACCGCGTACATTTCTGCAGTGTACAAGAAGGGAGACAGACATAAACCAGTTAATTATCGCCCAATCAGCCTTACCTCGATTGGATGTAAACTTACTGAGTCGATCATAGGGAAATGTATAACAAGATACTTACTTGAAAAAAATTTCTTGTCTCCTAAACAGTTTGGATTCGTTCGTGGAAGGTCAACTGCAACGCAGCTTTTATGTTATCTGAACGAATATGTTGACGTGATAGCGTCAGGTAATGTCATGGATTGCATATACTTCGACTTCGCTAAAGCATTTGACAGTGTTCCTCATCATAGGCTGATCTGCAAAATCGAATCCTTTGGAGTCAAAGGTGAGATTCTAAATTGGATCAAAACATTCCTGAATGATCGTTCCCAGATTGCTAGAGTTAACGGCAAAGAATTCTTTTCTGGCCGAGTTTTAAGTGGTGTTCCGCAAGGAAGTGTACTGGGGTCCCTTACTCAACTTGTATCATCAAGTTTGTTCCTTTTCGCCGATGATGATTAACTTTCTTTCTTATTGTTAAAAAAAGGTAAATAAACTTGGAAATTAATGTCATTAATTAATATTTGCTCACTTCGTCAATATATTATGATAAATTTTTGTTACGTTATCAATCTTCACCAACTAAAACAAGTGTGTGTCACATGAAAGTGATTTTAACTTTAATAAAAAAACCGTATGCGTATGTAGCAAATGTCCCAGTTGTGTCGCAAATGTCCCAGTTCGTGTCGCAAATGTCCCCGAAAACATGTATCAAATGTCCCCGATGTTGCAAAAGTCCCAGAGTTTTCAACGAATATCCCCATCGACAAAAGGGGAGTGAGTACAGTCAAAGTTAAAACCAATGGACATAAACGCTTGCGTTTCACGAAAGCACTCACGGCAAAACTGAGGGTGGGTATTCTGCTTTTCGGTTACCCCCATTGATCATTTTTAAAAGCTTAAAGAAAGCTCTTGCGGGCAAGTATCCTCACGGCATGCAAGTGCTGGGCTCGAAAGGTAGAACCATGATAAAGGCCATGATGGCAGGAACATATGCTCCAAAGATATGGAAGCGCCGGCCTGGTGGCTTTTTCAAAACTAAGGAAGTCACTCCTAATCATGGATTCTGCAAGAAGCCATCTCGGAGATGAGGTTGAAAAGGCGTTTACTGACCAAAGCAGCGTGAAGACAATTCACGAAGGAATGACACCGCAACTGCAACTTCTAGATATTCATGTAAGTAAGCCATTTAAAAATATGGTGAAAAGACAATGGGAAGACCAGATTGAACACGGCGAAGCAGAATACACAAACAGTGGGAACAAGAAACAAGGCTCGAACAAACCTTAGTCACGCTTGAAGGAAACGATCTGCACACGCAAAGTCCCAAAAGAAGTTATAAACCTGGAAGAAGTTGGAGGATGAGATCATTAAAAAATCTGGATCCCCCCAGCCAGAGGACGAATCAAACTCAGACTTAAGCTCCGATGACGAGGGTGACTTTGGCTCCGACATGACGATGGCTGTAGAAATAGAGTTATGATATAGAGAGAACTGTAAACATTTGAAAATGAATTTTTCTGCTTTTTTCTTAGACCATACGGTAGGCTCCCATTCTAGGCTATGAAAGACGTCTTAAAGGTTCAATCGAAAATAGGCGCAAGGGCTCTAAGTCGGCGGTTTTTTATTGAAAAAATGGTGCCAAAACATGATTGTCCTTGCTATATGCACATCGCTATCTATCTATCTATCTATCTATCTATCTATCTATCTATCTATCTATCTATCTATCTATCTATCTATCTATCTATCTATCTATCTATCTATCTATCTATCTATCTATCTATCTATCTATCTATCTATCTATCTATCTATCTATCTATCTATCTATCTATCTATCTATCTATCTATCTATCTATCTATCTATCTATCTATCTATCTATCTATCTATCTATCTATCTATCTATCTATCTATCTATCTATCTATCTATCTATCTATCTATCTATCTATCTATCTATCTATCTATCTATCTATCTATCTATCTATCTATCTATCTATCTACCACAAAAATGTTGAAACATACATCCGTGAAATATTGAAAATTACTTTTTATTCCGCGAAATTAATCCCCCGCAAAAAATCTGAAAAAATAAATCCGCGAATATAAGTCCCCGCAAAATTTCGCAGTGTTTCGAGACCGCAAAAATATTTTCAGGGGAATTTGTTGTCCCAATAAAGTAATATTAAATTTCTAAATCAATGTTACTTTCTACATATATTGAAACACGGTGCGACACTATTTTCTATTACAAAGTATCGAAGAAGCTTCCAGATTTTTGAAAAACACTTGGGTGGCAACCTATTTTTGAAATTAAGATTGCTTCATTGATTGAAGCGAGAGTAAACTTGTGAGTTCCGTTTTTTGAAAGCGAAAGAAATTATTACGTAAAAGGGTGTTTACCTACCAGGTGTTACCCTATTACCCCACATGTAAGCTATATCCGGATTTTTCACGATTCTGAAATTTTGAATTTGAAAATCAGTGTCCTTTTCATGTAATCTTCAGAATAGCGCACGGTAAAAGGCTCCTGTATATACTCAGGTATAACTGCATGGACATATATACCGGGTGGGCCTATAAGAAACCTTTTGAGCAATAAAATTGGTTACAGAACAGTTGAATTTATTTGTACTAAAACAACTATTTTATGAAATAGCCGAATCTTTTCGGTGTCTTACACCATTATCAGGGCAAAGTCAAAAATAAAATAATAAAATAATATATGTTGTTTTTACTATTACTGTAACTTAACTATGGCATTTTTATTATATTCTAATGCAATCGCTAAGCGCAATCAATAATCTGTGTTTCATTTTTTTTTGCGAAGATGTTTCTTCTTACATCCGATGTTTTAGTTCATGTAGCTTTGTCTGAAGATATATAAATCATAGGGGTATTCAAGGTCAGTCGCAAAAAGTGGAGGAGTCCAACATTGCGATATTTCTTTTCAGTCTTAAGTGGCGATTAGGTTACTTGCACAATTTCCTTTTCTACTTTAAATGACTAAACTCCCCTCCACAAATTTTGACTGACCTCTGGCTACGCCTCTGTAAATCAAAACAGAATATCTCTTCAAATGCAATTTCTTTTCTTCTTAAAAAATAACGTGTTGTTGAGCCAGCTACAATTATTTCCATGGGAAGTTTTGTTACGTTATGCACAGGTCTGTTCTTTTACTGGGGGAAAAACACAAATTTCTAAACAGCACATTTTCCCCTGTTCTTTTACTTTAGGGAAAAACTGCAACAAATGAATTCACACACACGTGATTAACCACTATATTTTGTGCGGCAAATTACTTCAAGAAACACCCTAAGTTTCAAATCATTCATTCATTGTTTATACTTTTATTTTGTTATTACTGAGGCAATAAATAAGTTTTACAAGAGCAATAACGTTCGACAGTCAAAGGTGGAACAATCAGTTTCTTACTCACGATCGTAATAATGGTCTAAAATAAAACAAACAAGATGCCCCACCGGGCAGAAGTATTCCTGCGGATGACTGTAAGACTTTCTGGAGCCTTTTCAGAAAGAAATGAGTGTTAGTTCACGCTTTAAAACCATATGCATAATGCGGAATGATGTTTGCAGTATTTTACATTTTACCTTTTAGCTACGATAACTATTAAACTTTGTTGTTTCATATAAAACTTCAGTCTTGCATCAATTTAGAGATTTTTTTAAAAGGATTTCCATTCGAAGTTGCACTCCCTAAAGCATCTTCAAGAAGCAATTAACTAATTAAAAGATTTTCGCGTTAAGAATAATCTGTGCTTTAAAAGGTGAATGCGAAAGAAGTAATATTTGTTATTTCATATAAACTGCACTGTTTTGCATCATTTAGAGATTTTTTCAAAAAGTTTTTTATTCATAGTTATATTCCCTAAAGCATCTTCAAACAGTAATTAAGTAATGAAAAATTTTTCACATTAAGTTTTGAAGGGAAAATCTGTGGCGTAAATAGTAATAACTTCGAATTCATTTAATTACATTCCCGAGAGCATCATAAAAGTTAAGAGACTTTGAATAATTTTGCCGGAGATCAAGCTTAAAAAGGAACACCGTCAGTTTAAAAATCCATTAGAGAACACTCTTCCGTGGACGTTTCAAAATACTACTTTTAAAACTATACAGTATGAAAATCTTTATGTTGTTTGTATCTGAACTTCATAATAAAAACTTTTACTTGGCCTTGCGAAATAATAAAAATATCTGTGTTTCCTTTTTATCGTCAGCTTGATAGTATACAAATTTTAAAATCATACAATATTTTAAATTCGACTAGTCAATTAAAAAAGTGGTCATCTATTGATTAATAAAATGGGTATAAGCTATTGAGGAAGATAAGCTTTGGATCAAGATTCCAGAGCTTTATAAAAACAGGGTAGCTTATCTAGGAACATGAATTAAAAAATTGTATTACATTTAGAAAGACTAATAGAAACCTTACGCATTAAATCGATATAAACATACCCTATTGGTAGTCGTTCATATCTGTTTTGAAGCATCAAGAACTGCTTATTTGTCAAGAATGACTACTAAGAATATTAGTTTCACGTAGATTATCAGCTTGGATCATAAATGTTCTTGATTCTTTTAAGTTTTACAGCTGTACTACAACCTCTTCTATATCCATATATTCAATAAAGAAACTTTCACAGATCTACGCATGCTTCTTCGCTTCCATTTTTAAAACAACTACGGAAAACTTAAGAACGTTGCATAAGACTCACATGAAACAACATTTCTACCTGGCATCTGCGATTTAGCCATATGTTAGTTATTCCTTTCACTAGAGCTTATATTTTACACTTTTAGAGTCTTTTCAAGCAAAGTACTTGTATACAATGAATATAGTGTGAGTTTAGACTGTTAAATCATAAAAAGAATGTAAGTTGGTAACATTAATGATTTGAGTGGCTATTTCTCATCGACAAAAATTGGTCTAGGTTTGGACAGTGAAAAAAAAAAAACAAGATGCCCTACCGGGCAGAAGTATTCCTGCGGATGACTGTAAGACTTTATGGAGCCTTTTCAGAAAGAAATGAGTGTTAGTTCACGCTTTAAAACCATATGCATAATGCGGAATGATGTTTGCAGTATTTTACATTTTACCTTTTAGCTACGATAACTATTAAACTTTGTTGTTTCATATAAAACTTCAGTTTTGCATCAATTTAGACATTTTTTAAAAAGATTTCCATTCGAAGTTACACTCCCTAAAGCATCTTCAAGAAGCAATTAACTAATTAAAAGGTTATCGCGTTAAGAATAATCTGTGCTTTAAAAGGTGAATGTTTGTTCACGATTTAAAACAATATGCATAATGTGGTATGATGTTCTTTGTGTTTTACAGTTTATCTTGTAGCTGTGAAAGAAGTAATATTTGTTATTTCATATAAACTGCACTGTTTTGCATCATTTAGAGATTTTTTCAAAAAGTTTTTTATTCATAGTTATGTTCCCTAAAGCATCTTCAAAAAGTAATTAAGTAATGAAAACTTTGTCATATTAAGTTTTGAATGGAAAATCGGTGGCGTAAATAGTAATAACTTCGAATTCATTTAATTACATTCCCGAGAGCATCATAAAAGTTAAGAGACTTTGAAAAATTTTGCCGGAGATCAAGCTTAAAAAGGAACACCGTCAGTTAAAAATCCATTACAGAACACTCTTCCGTGGACGTTTCAAAATACTCCTTTTATAACTATACAGTATGAAAATCTTTATGTTGTTTGTACCTGAACTTCATAATAAAAACTTTTACTTGGCCTTGCGAAATAATAAAAATATCTGTGTTTCCTTTTTATCGTCAGCTTGATAGTATATAAATTTTAGAATCATACAATATTTTAAATTCGACTAGTCAATTAAAAAAGTGGTCATTTATTGATTAATAAAATGGGTATAAGCTGATGAGGAAGATGAGCTGTGCTTCATGATTCAAGAGCTTTATAAAAACAGGATAGCTTACCTAGGAACATGAAAAAGAAAATTGTATTATATTTAGAAAAAGACTAAAAGAAACCTTACGCATTTTTTTAAATCGATGTAAGCATATCGTTTTTGTAGTCGTTCATATCTGATTTGAAGCATCAAAAACTGCTTATTTATCACGAATAACTACTAAGAGTATTAGTTTCACGTAGATTATCAGTTTGGATCATAAATGTTCTTGAGTCTTTTAAGTTTGACAGCCGTATAACCTCTTCTATATCCATATATTCAACCAAGAAATTTTCTCAGATCTACGCGTGCTTCTTTGCTTCCATTTTTAAAACAACTACGGAAAACGTAAGAACGTTGCATAAGACTCACGTGAAACAACATTTCTACCTTTGCATCTGCGATTTAGCCATATGTCAATTATTCCTTTCACTAGAGCTTATATTTTACACTTTTAGAGTCTTTTCAAGCAAAGTACTTGTATACAATGAATATAGTGTGAGTTTAGACTGTTAAATCATAAAAAGAATGTAAGTTGGGAACATTAATGATTTGAGTGGCTATTTCCCATCGACAAAAATTGGTCTAGGTTTGGACAGTGAAAAAAAAAAAAAAAACAAAAAAAACACGAACGGTTTCAAAGTATTCCTTGCTTGCGCAGGAATACAACAAAACAAGATGCCCTACCGGGCAGAAGGATTTCTGCAAGCTTTGCTGCTGAAAATGCCACAAAAATGCAACAGTAGCACACTAGTCCTGCAAAACTAAGACAGTTACATCATTCAGCTCGAGAAGCATCAGCATTAAATAAACAAAAATATTGATGCGACTGACAATGTTCGTCAAGAAAGTCAGCCTACCATAACATAAACAAGAGCCATATGGCACAAAACGGTAGCAGCATTTCAACTCGCAATGTACAAAACGAAATAGATTCTAAAATAATAAGTCTGAAAACCCCATGAAGCTTTGTCGACCTTGTTTATCTCCTAGGCTTAAATGAATGGCAATTTTCATTTGAAAAAGTGTAAACAGGGCTTAACAAAAACCACCAGAAAACTATTTGATACAAACAAAAGAAATATGCACAATACATGAAACTATGTTTTTTTTTTATATCAGAGTTTTTTTATAAAAAGAAAACTATGTAAGACCGAGAAGAAAAAAAAAACAAACGTCTTCTGAAAATATAAGAAACAAAGTAAAACCGTTTCAAACTTTAATCCAAGACATTTTTGTAGACAAGAAAACAAAATACACACGTACAAAATACACACGTACAAAATATAAAAAAAATGTAAAATGCTTTTAAAAAGTTTAAGTTCGATGAATTTCGATGAATCTTTGTAACTGCAAGAAGAAAAGAGCTTCGAACTTCGAAGCACAAGACGTTCCAAAAACAAAGCTTAAGTTTATTTTAACCGTGTTTCAAATTAGGTACAACTAAAGTTCCCCACCGTGTTTTTAATAGGAAAATGTTTATTTAATGGCGAATCTATGGTAAAATCTAAAAAGAACGTATAAAAAATGTTTTGATAGTTATAAAAATTATTAGCCTCCGTTCTTTAGTTGCAATTTACGCACTTTCGGAAGCGACATTGGTAGGCTGCACAGGCTAAACTGCCATTTCGGTCGGTAGTAGTAGGAGGAGGAGGAGGAGTAGTCCAAGGGTGTTTTAATACGGTATTCGCTTCGCTGCTACCGTAAAAAGGGGCTTTTCTTTATGCTATCGCGGAGATCATTTATGAAGATCTGTTTTTTTGTACGAATAAGCTGAATGATTGTTATATACTGGATATTTGCCACCCACGTACTCCAAAAAAGTGCATCGACACAATACGAAACTTTAATTTAACCACATTAAATATAACGAATCCTATAAAAAGATTGTGTATACTGGCGGTAACCAACATATCGTTTGGGCAGCACAAACTAAAGTTTCTATATTGATCTCCTCAGAATGAAAAATATAAATATCACAATAATAATTACTTAGAAATTAAAGCTCATATCTAATCTAAAAGTTAAAAAAAATACAACATACGTCAGGAGAAAAGAGATAAGCTGATATAGCCAGAATACATCCAAAAATTGCTACTAAATATAGTATAAATAGCTGTATAAAGTGCATATGTTGGTGATGTTGGGGAGGAGCTGAAAGGAAGCTAAGCTGAGCTTTAAAAATCCAAAAGCTTCTAAAAATTGACTTCAAACATGCATACACATACAAAATACACGAAGGTCTTTCATATTTAAAAAGGCTTGGAGCAAAAATAAAACAAGAAATACCTTTTCTTCCACACACCATGTATTGGCACTGTTTTCATATTTTAAACTTCAAGAAAACTTCTTTCAAAAAACAGAATAACCACACTGTAATTTAATTTTGTGAACATGATAAGTTCCCAACAGTAATGCAATTCTTTATATAAAATTATAAGCTGTATTAACTTCTTTTAAAGCCATATTTCCATCAAAGAAACTTTTAGCAAACTACACACGTTCTTTCGCTGCCATTTTTAAAACGTTTTGTGGACGATCACATGGCATGGCGAAAATCAGCCAATAAACTATCGCTATTTAAGTGGAGGTGGCTAAATTAGCACCCTTTCGTAGAAATTGGGCATTATGCACCAATCACGATTGAGACGGCTTTTTTATGAACCAATGAAATTTAAGAAACAAAAATGCGTAGGTTTGGACAGTAAGATGAAAAAACAGAAAAACACGGACGATCGTAAAGTATTTCTTGCTTACGCAGAAATCCAAAAAACAGAAAAACACGGACGATCGTAAAGTATTTCTTGCTTACGCAGAAATCCAAAAAGAACAAGATGCCCTTACGGGCAAAAAGATTTCTGCAAAATCTGTTGAAGCATGAAAAATGACAAATGTTATGACATTTATGAAATTCGACAAAAAATGCTGCACGATCTAAGTGGGCTCGAACCACCAACAATTCGGTTACCAGCCGAGTAACTAGCCAACTGCACCACAGAACTATATATGTAACTGTAATGTAAAAACCGCTATCTTTAGAAAAACGGAAAAGCCAGTTGTAATGTATTTCTTGTATTTCTTGCTTTCGCAAAAATCCAAAATCGAAATGTTTTATGACATATTTAAAAATTCGAAAAAAACCCAGAAAATCTACATGAGGTTGAACCACCGACCCTTCGGTTAATAGTTGACTGAACCAACCAACTGTGCCACGGAAGCCTGTACGTCAGTGTTGATATAAATATATATACCTCTTTTGACTCTTCTGTTTACAAAACGTTGAGAACTTCTTTTTAGTTAGAAAAGAATGATCACAGTCCAAGATAGTTATAAGTTTCTTCTATATATTTTCTGTTTTCACCTTAAAATATGTATATATTCTTTAAAATCCATTTAATATTGAGCAAAGAAACTTTAGTAAATCTTTCGCTGACATGCAATGCACGGTGCTTTGGTTTCATGTAAATGCACGCACGAAATTTCAAAAAACCGCTAGGTTTGGACAGTAAGAAAAAAAAGAAGAAGAAAAAAAAACGAAAGGCGGTTGTAATAGCTTTCTTGCTTTCGCAGAAATCTAAAAACAAAGCCGGTTTTAAAGTATTTCTTGCTTTCGCAGAAATCCAATTATATATTTTTTAATATATTTGTATATATATCCAGGACCCACGTTGATAGCAGCAATTTTATTTTGTTGAAGTGGCTATCCTGGTTAAACATTCTTCAAATAAATAAACAAAACATGATTATTTTAAAGACTTTACTCCATCTTGTGTCAAGTCAATAGCAAGAAAAACAATTTATAAAACAATTATTGGATTTTAATCCGCCAATAACAATAAATTGCTGTCATCGCCGTTTTTTGTTTTATGCAATAAAAATCATTTGCAGCCTCGTTCCAGTACTTTTCTCTTTGTTCACTTTACCCATGAAAATAAATGTTTACTTTATAATAATACATTCTCATCAGGATGTCACGTGACTTGACTTACTGCATTTCTGAGGGAAGACAGACATCAAAAGTTTAGGTATGTGTTCGGTGTTCCCCTAACTGTGATTAAGGCAAAATTATTTGTCAATGTGAATTCACAGGTTGTATTTTGGGCTTCTATATATTAATAGCCGATTCTCCGTTTGTTTGTTTGTCCGTAAGTCACGCAAAATGGTAGATTCAGTTGTGAGCGAAATTATTTCTTTTTTTGTGTGCGACGTGAGTTCGAAGCAAATACATTGCAACCCCAATCGAACGTGACTTTTTTTGGCTGATGAACTAATAGGAATAATGTTTTGTTTTTATTATTATTATTAGTTTTATATTCCACGTTGACTTGGCTTTGAAAACAATACATCAAGTAAATACAAAGAAACTAACTTATTAAACATTTCGGACAAAAAGCAGCAGTGGCAGAACGTGGCAGCATGTTTGCCAGTGTATCCTAACGTATCCTTGCCTGACTGTCTCAGACGGGTAAACTTTTTTTTCGAGCAATCAAAATGTTTAAAAACCGATAGGTAAAAAAAGAGTATCACGAAATAAAATATTTTTTGCTTTTGTCTTAATAGTTGTCTTAATTTCTTTTAATCGATTTTAATCTGATTTTAACATGTTTTTTATTCACTTCATTCATTTAGCACGTGCATTTTTTTCTCCTCCCGTGTGATCTTTTGAAGAGAAACCATTTTTTCACCTACTTCTGACAGCACCCATGTTAGAGCGAAAACAAAAGCTAATAATAAGTTGAAAAGTTTTTTTTCTCTTGAGTGTATTGTTAAACTGATGTTTGATTGGTTTAAAACCGTAAATAAAAACCACGTGAAATTCACGTTCGGAATGCATTGTGTAAAGCAAGAAAGTCTGCTGACATTTTAAATGCGACCGCGACAATAAACGGCTGAGTTAAGAACATGAAAGATTTGAAACACCAGGAACGTATTTCTCTTCACGTACAAACGAGCTTTATTAAGCGATAAAGCCAGCAGCAAAGGAAGTCTTATCGCTGGTTAAGTGCAATAATTTGGAGCATGTGGTGACACAACGCAGGTGGACATGGGCGGCGAACGACGCCGCCTTGGCGGCTAGTCTATATATTAATAGCCGATTCTCCGTTTGTTTGTTTGTTTGTGTGTCTGTCACGCAAAATGGTAGATTGAGTTGTGAGAGTAAATACTTCATTTTCTTTTGTGCGACGTCAGTGTGAAACCATACCGCTTGACAAATCTCCTGGAGTTCGACCGATAGGAATAGGGGAGGTTTTGCGTCGTATTATTGGTAAAGCTGTTATGGCAACATTAAAGCCTGATGTACTACAAGCAACCGGGTACGTTAAACTTTTTGCTGGACAAGAAGCAGGATGCGAAGTTGCTGTTCATGCAATACGGGATCTATACGAAAACGAAGATTATCATGGATTTGTTCAGATTGACGCTAGCAATGCATTTAACTCGGTAAACCGGAATGTACTTCTCCACAACGTAAAAGTAATCTGCCCTGAAATTGCAACGTTAATCTGTAATTGCTATATGAAATCCGCTAGACTTTTCATCGCTGGAGGTAAAGAAATAAAATCTAGAGAAGGAACCACCCGTTAGGACTCATGCCATTGTTGTCAACCGTGATACAACATTTTGGTGACGATGAGGAACATTTATTACATATTGCATTTGCAGATGACCTAACAGGAATTGGTACCATCGACAAATTAAAACAGTGGTGGGATCTTATCATCAAGTACGGTCCTTATATTGGCTACTACGTCAATCAAACAAAACCATGGCTAGTTGTTAAAGAAGATCACTACGCAGAAGCAAAAAATACCTTTTCAAATTCTGATATACAAATCACAACTGAAGGTCATCGGCACCTGGGGGCTGTAGGCGGAAAAAATGAAAGTAAAGACAAATACGTCGCTGAAAAAGTTAGACAATGGATAAAACAAATGGAAGTATTATCAGAAATAGCCAAATCGGAGCCACATGCTGCTTTCTGTGCCTTTAACCATGGCCTTAGACATCGTTTTACCTACGTCATGCGGACAATTCCTGGAATATCACACCTTCTTCTCCCGTTAGACAGAGCCATTGATTCGTTTATCAAAGTCCTCCTTAACAATTATAACTTCAACGAAATGGAAAGGTTGTTATTTTCGCTACCAGCAAAATTTGGTGGTTTGGGAATCATAATACCGTCTCAACTATCCAACGATGAATATGAAAATTCTCGAAGTATTACCAAATCAACCGTAAATCATGTAATGTCAAATTCACAAATATTTGAAAGAACTGAAACAGCAACGCTAAAGAAACAGATCAAAAATGAAAAAAGAGAAAAATATTCTACCACGCTGACGAAAATCAAAGCGAATAAATCCTGTAAAATGAAACTGAAAGCTATGGAAGCTTCTACCGAACAAGGTGCATCAAATTGGTTGACAGTTCTTCCTATTCGCGAGCAAGGTTTTGCCCTTAATAAGCAAGAATTCTGGGACTCTATTCATCTTCGCTATGGTATACCACTTGCACGATTACCATCTAAGTGCATATGTGGCGAACACTATAGTGTACAACATGCCCTATCATGTCCACGGGGCGGCTTTGTTTATGGACGTCACAATGAGATACGTGATCAATCAGCGGAAATCTTAACTGAAACTTGTAGTGACGTAACAATCGAATCATCACTTCAACCTTTAACAGGGGAGTCGTTTGCCAAACAATCAGCAATTACATCTGATGAAGCGAGGGCTGATGTACCTGCGAGGGGTTTTTGGGTCAGGGGTCAAGTAGCGTATGTAGACGTAAGGGTTTTTAACCCACTTGCTAAATGTCACCTGAATCAATCACTTCAGACGGTACACAAGAAAATGGAAAACGAGAAAAAACGTCAATATAACGAAAGGATAATCAACATCGAACATGGTTCGTTCACCCCGCTTATATTTTCATGCTATGGTGGTATGAGCAGAGAGTGCGCTACGTTTTTCACCCGATTAGCAGAACTCCTAGCAGACAAAAGAAAACAACCTAAAAGTTTGATATGCGGCTGGCTGAAAACAAAATTCAATTTCGCATTACTAAGATCGTGCTTAATGTGTATACGAGGTACTCGCTCAAGCGTAAAACAACAGATATTCGAATTCCAAAAAGTCGCTGAGTCGGACATCCATGTTGTAGCTCACGAAAGCAGGATGCACTAAATTCAAGATTGTGATTGGGAAGAAAACAGTTGTAATGATTTTATTTATACAAGTTTGTATACGTTACTAAAAAAAAAAAAAAAAAAAAAAAAAATTGAGACCCTAATTGAATGCGACGTTTAGGGAAAATTATCTCGGTAACCAATAGGGATAACTGACGTTTTTTGGGGTCCGCGATACAGGCGACCGGGTTACAAAAATTTTGGGTCTAATTTTTTTGGGGACGGGACTGTGACGTCATCAAAACTTTTGATCGACGCTATCTCCGTAACGGTTGGACGTAGCAAAACGATCTCATACATTTTTTTGATCAGTTTTTGGAGCTCTACAACATGGGCACACTTATTATTTCCAATTCCTTAACTTTATTTTTCGTGAACTCAACGCAGGCTGAACATGGGCGGCGAGCGACACTGCCTTGGCGGCTAGTCTATATATTAACAGCCGATCCTCCGCTTGTCTGTCTGTCTGTCACGCAAAATGGTAGGTGAGCTGTGAGAGAAATTATTTCTTATTTTTTGTGCAACGTCAGTGTAGGAATAACTGACGTTTTTTGGGGTCCGCGATACAGGCAATGGGGTGACGAAAAATTTGGGTCTAATTTTCTAGGGCGACCGGTTTGTGACGTCATCAAAAGTTTTGATCAACGATATCTCCGTACGGTTGGTCGAAACGGAACGATCCCATACATTTTTGTGATCAGCTTTTTGAGCTCTACAACATGGGCAAACTTATCATTGGCAATTTTTCATTCTATTTTTCGTGAACTGGATGCATGCTGAACATGGGCGGCGAGCGACGCCACTTTGGCGCCTGGTGTATATATTAATAGCCGATTCTCTGTCTGTCTGTCTGTTTGTTTGTTTTTTTGTTTGTCTGTTACGCAAAATGGTAGATTAGTTGTGAAAGTGACTGTTTTATTTTATTTTGTGCCACGTCATTGTGAAACCATTGGATTGAGACCCTAATTTTTTTTTTCAAAATTCTTTTATAATATATACATATATATATATATATATTTTTTTCCCCTCTCGTTCGGTGCTCCCGACGAGCTACAAAATAACTGCAACGTCAAGAGGAATATCGTTCTTGTCAACATCCACAAAGTGTTGCGATACCTTCCGTTCTCCTCTTAGCGCACTCAATGAGACCCTAATCGAATGCGACGTTTAGAGAAAATTATCTCGGTAACCAATAGGGATAACTGACGTTTTTGGGGGTCCTCGATATCGTACATGGGGTCACGAAAAAATTTGGAAAAAATATTTGGGGACGGGGCTCTATGACGTCATCAAAACTTTTGATCGACAATATCTCCGACAGGGTGCGTCATAGACATATCATCCTATACATTTTCTTGCTCAGAATTTCAAGCTCTACAAGATGGTAACTCTTTCTACTATCAATTCTTTAATTCCATTTTCCGTGAACTCTTTGGGAGGAGGTGACACAACGCAAGCTGAACTTGGGCAGCGAGCGACGCCGCCTTGTCGGCTTCTATATATTAATAGCCGATTCTCAGTCTGTCTGTTTGTTTGTTTGTTTGTCACGCAAAATGGTAGATTTAGTTGTAGAGTGACTATTTTATTTTATTTTCTGTGACGTCAGTGTGAAACCACTGTATTGAGACCCAAATAGAACGTGACATTTAGGGAAACTTATCTCGGTAACCAATGGGGATAACCGACGTTTTTGGGGTTCCGCGATGCAAGCGATGGGGTGACGAAAAATTTGGGTCTAATTTTTAAGGGGGCAGGTCTGTGACGTCATCAAAACTTTTGATCGACGATATCTCTGTAACGGTTGGTTGTAGCGAAACGATCCTATACATTTTTTGATCAGTTTTTGGAGCTCTACAACATGGGTAGACTTATCATTGCCAATTCCTAAATTTTATTTTTCGTGAACTCAAAGCAGGCTGAACATGGGCGGCAAGCGACGTTACTCTTGATTACTTTTGCTTATCAATTTCTTGTGAGAATATATATAATGAAGTTCATATATTATGTTAACTATAAAACTCCATGGCCAGATCTCTAATGAGAAATGGTTATATTAAGGTGTCTTCTACTTCCAGCGCTGTTTGATTGGAATTGATGAGTGTAGAACAAAACGATGCTAAAAAGGTTTTAGAAAATATGAAATACGTTACTTGGAAATCCCTGAGAGATCCTTTTGCATTTCCGTGATTGTGGTTTAATTAATTTTAAACGCAAAATGTAAAACGTTACAACACTTGAAGGTGTTGGGGTTATCTTTGTGTTGATGTCTCATCGTCTTTTGCGTTTTTCGTGACACGAATGATATTTTTCGATCAAAACTGCAGCTTCTTCCAAATAAAAAATGATTTAAAAAAACTTTCACTTCCTTTACTTTTCCTTTACTTGCTAGCCACTGAACACATGCGGATGTGCTTCAGATTCGAGATGTATGGACACTGACTCATTTGCGTTAAGATTCAAGAAGACAGCAAGCTTTTAATTGAAATGTTCAACTTTGTCAAGAAAGAAAAATGAATAAACACTATACTTTGTACTTTGTTAATTGTTTCATTATATTTTCAATCCGTTGGCTCGAGGTTAAGTATGGTAGAAAGAAAAGTATTTTTATTTAAAAGCTACAACATTTTGTTTTCTGGAATGTTCATTTGTTTATTGTTTGAGCTCATGACTCTAGTCGACCTCTCCTTATACGAAGAGGCCGGTTGGGAAAGGTGTTACAACCACTTTGCATATCAGTAACTCGTAGTAGCATAAGATCTCGATGTTTAAGGGCCTGCCTTTAAAACCATATTATGGCATTAATTAGCTTAATTAGAGGTTTCAGTACGTCCGCAGCGAACATCCCTGGTTGGAAGTCATACACATCTCCTTAAGATTTTTAAAAATCAGAAGTTGTTTGTTGTGTAACGGAGATCTGTACGGTTTTTTTGTCCGCAGAAGATTTTGTTGGAAATGCTCTGACCTACAAAATGCTATTATTTGGTCAGCTGGTGGTTTCGCAATATTACTGAAATTTAAAACATAAATTGCTTTTAAGTAGTATTTGATTTCCAGATATGGTTCTGAAACTGAAATGCATGTTCCTTTTGAAGAACAAACTATCCGTGGAAACTTTTTAGAAGAGGATTTCTTAGAAAATCTTCAAAATGAACATTTAAAGGGCGAAAAATCGGAAAAAAAATCCAAGTTTTATTTACATGCTAAATGTAAGCCACTCAAACTTAGCATCCTAAAACATGCTAATGGAAAAGAAAAAAAAGCCTTAAAGGAATCGTAGAGAGATTATGGGTTGTTCTTCTTAAATCAAAACTAAAATATGTCTGGGACCATACCAATTCTACGTGGTTTTCAACCACTCCCCTTATCATAGAACAGTGAAGTTCTTTAAAAGGGAAAGCTAAAAATACGATTAATTTCAATGTTCACGTTTCATTAATCAACTTATAGGGTGTGGCACATAAACTTGCCAATGAAATTTCTTTATTCTAGAATGATTAACTTTGATTGGATCTTTCAAAGAACAGCAAAACATGTTCAGCCTTGATTTCGAAAGTTCTTGAATTTTCATTAAAATTTGCACAAAACATCAGATGCTGATTTTGAAATTGGCAGTTATTTTGACGGCCACCTTTTTTAAAAAAGGGAACATTTAGTGTTTTCTATGTTACAAATGTATTTAGTTCCTAGTTTATCTATTCGACAATGAATTCGATTAAAACTTAAGAAAATGAAGAGTGAATACATAGGTACACATATGTATGTATGCAAATCTACACTTAAATTTCTTTTGGTTGTTTCTCAGCGAAAGGGTTTTTAATACACGCTTTTTCATAGGAACAATTTTATAAGAACGCCATTCTCTCACAAGCAACCAATAAATAGTTTAGAATTGTATTGTTTTTACTTGTAATTGTTTCTTTTCCATCTTCAATAAATATGTGAAAAGACGTTTCTAAAAAGATCTAATTTTCTATTTTTCTAATAGTTTCATAAATAACAATAAAATGAGGCTGAAATCTGAAACTATGTTCTTAAAACTAAGAGCAAAATAAGAACAATTCATAAATAATATTTTTTATACCAGCTTTGTTAAATTTCTTACAGAATGGACTCTCTGTTGCTTAAGGTAGGTGTATTCTATCAACTATCTGCCGGTCATGCAGACGATTCAACAGTTTGTCCATAAAAAGAGTATCATTATTTTGTATGTGACGAAATATTTTACTGACAAAATTTTTTCCAAAAGAAGTTTTAGGCCAACATAATAATGATTTCTGGAAGTAACTGCTTTTTAAGAACTAGATCTTTGAATGAGCAAAGGCTGTGTAGATATCTAGCAAACAAAAAAGGTAATAGGAAGGTTTGAAATGATAAAGATAACACGGTAATAATGCTACAGTGGAATCTCTATAAAGCAGACACCATTGGGACCTAAAAAAAGTGTCCGCTTTAAGGAGATGTCCGCTTTATGGAGATTCCATAGGAAAATTAATATTTAGCAAAAATAAATCGAGAATGGGTCTCTAATATGGTTTGCAAAGTTTGCAAGTTTCATCAAAGAAGGACACGTTTAATGCGAAAGATAAAAAGTCAAATGCTACTATACTTGAAACCAAAAAAATCATTGCGCTGGCTACGGACTCGAGATTTCTGTGAATTTCAAATTTCTTGGACCTGCCAAAGCCATTCAGTGGGCAGAAAATGCTGTGAAAAAAAGTTATTCGAAGTATCGACAAGAGAGTAAAATATTGCAAAAAGTAAATATTCCAAGAAAATATAAGTTATTTTACTTGAAAAATTGTTTTTGCATCTGTGTCCGCTTTAGAGAGATTTTTTATAGGCAAAAAGTTCATTTGGGACTTGAAAAAGGTGTCCGCTTTATGGAGTGTCCGCTTTAATGAGACTTTCTCATATGAGTTTGACTGTAAATCCATCCGTTCCTAGATAAACTGTCTGTCTTAAAGAGGTATCCGCTTTATATAGTGTCCGCTTTATAGAGATTCCACTGTAGCACGCTTTACTAGCGACTAAAGAATATATCTTACGGTGACCCATATGAGGTCACACTTTTAAAAGCAACCACGTAACTGTCGATTCGCCACTCAGTGCTGCTTGCTTTGTTTGTGCCTCCACGCAGAAATATATAATGTACCCGTGGGCAGTGAATAATCATGAAGAAGAAGCTTTTCTGCGGAGCATACTGTTTTGCAAGTATTATGACTTCATCGTGCTTGAAGATATCTTGTAAAGCCTGTTTTACATGTACGTAGTTTTTGTCGTAACACTTTGCGAACTTTTTTTAAACGTTCTTATGAAAAAAAATCCTTTAATTCACATGCACGTAAAATTTATTGCAGCAAGGAATACAAAAAGTTTCGAAAGTTTGGAAATAGATCATCATTTTGTATCTAATCTGTATTGTAATTGCAAGATGGCAGCGATAAACAAGTACACAATCCTTACAGCACAGCTCCTTATGTTACGGCGTAGACGTTGTAGAAGGCAAAAAATGATAGTCAACTTATAGTTACCTCATCGGGGTAAAAAAGGCATTGGAGCTATCAAGTAAGGTCATTTTTTTCAATGGTTCAATGACACTCAAATCAAACTCGGCAGATGTTAAAGAAGAAAAATAACCTATTAGCATCATCGGAATGGCTTTATGGTCGTTTCCGACTTTCCTTAGCATTTTGCCAGATGTGTTATTTGTTGACTTCATAATTAATTACAGCGCTTTTTTATAAATGTGTCAACTTACGAGCATGCAGTAAAACGTCTTTGAGCGAGTTGTGTTAACGTTATAGAAATAGTTTCCATTGTCATGATTCTGATTGTACCACTTCTGAACAAAGTTGCTTTTTGCTTGCACACTTGACACACAATTTTTTGTATTTCAAGCTAACGGTGTACCTGTTTTTAAGCTCTACTGAAATTTACTATTTAACCAAATTTTGTCACATTCCTTTTCATTATATTCAATGAACCTAAGAAGTTTGCGAGATCAGCAAGATTCTCCTAAACAATTTACGTTTTTCACAACATTTCACACTCGGTAAAATGAAAATTTCTAGTGAAAAGTATTCTCAGTAATCGATTTAGAAACTATTCTATTTTCTGGAAACCAAAACCCAACCATAGTGGGCGACATTTTTAGGCAAATTATTAGTTTTTGAGGCCTCTAATCCCCCCATCCCCTCACTTTCAATCTAATTTTTCGAACGTTTTCTTCATACGGAGACTTACGATGATTTGCTGAAAAACAAAATTGTTTGTTTCTAAACAAATAAATAAACCAGTTTTACTTCTTAGCAATGACGCACTTACCTGCTTTTCGTTTCATTCATCCGTATCCGCACTTACTCTGATTATTTTTCCTTTAAGTGGCAAATCAGTTTAATTAATAGTTTAATTGGACCAATTAGTTGTAACATAAAAAACTTGCCGTGTGAACAGTAAAGACGTACGACTGTTTCAAAGCCTTAAAACTCTTTCTTTTTATTTTTTTTTAATTTGTTTATTTTCATTTTTGTTTAAAATATTGATAAATGTGACAATCGTACTTAGAACTCAAAATGAATATATAAACTTAGGTTTTAATTATTAATATTTTTAATTATAGTTGCGGGAGTAGAAGCAATTTAATGGAAACTCAAATCACAACATTTCTCTTTCACTCATTTTGGAAGTAATTATTTTTCTCGTGATTTAGTGAGAGAATGGACAGCATTTCAAAGTGAAGCCAGTATTCTTATGAATTCAAACGTACAGTGAGAACAATATCGCTGAAAGTATTTTGTATTGTTGTTTTAGAACTAGTGACTCCACCTGTGTCACATGTTTTATTGGACTTAGAATTACATGGCTTGGTTTACATCATGTTTATGTTCCACACCTTGTAAAAATCAAGGAATTTGGAAGAAATATAAATTTATATATTATTAGATCAATCTAAATTACATTAGATATTGACCGGTCGAAACCTAACTGGCCGAACTAATACAAATCTGTTCTTAATAGAGTCGTGAGAGGGCGCTACGGTGCAATACTTCCGGTGTGGTACATTCATTTATGATGACTGTGTTGTAAAGTGTTATTTGCCGACCTTGTTTCGTTCCTTGGAAAGTGGAAAAATCGTAAAATTTTAAGGATTGTTCGACATACAGACTGCACGACTTCTTATTAATTGAAGCTGTGTTCTGATTTCCAACAAAATTCGCCGAATACCATTTATATTCCCATCTATAAATTCATGATGCATCCATTTGGGTCAGCTTTCATCTGGTTTTCATTTTGAATGCTACTTTAAGGGCGGAAACATTCGCGGACAGAAACTTTCGCGTTTTTGGCCCTTTTTCGGGAAAGTTTATGCCTTTGGAAATTTGAAAACAGCAAAACGCGAAAGTTTTTTCGCACGAAATAATAGATAATTTCGAAAACACGAAGGGTTATTCACGCGAAATAAGAACGTTTTTCCAAGCAAATTTCAGCAAGTTTCAGCGGTACATCGGTGAAGATGGAGAAACCAATGACGAAACCGATTCTGAGTGGTAAGTTGAAGAAAATTAGTTATAGTTTTTTACTTTTACTTTAACAAAGAAAGAAAAATTATAAAAATTAAAAAAAAAATCGTTTTTTTTTCGCTCATTGGCGAAAGTTTTTTCACGCGAAAATAAACTTTTTCTTCAATTCGCGAAAGATTTTCATGCAAAATTTGTCCCCAAATCTGCGAAAAGCGAAAGTTTATTCCACAAATTTCACGTTTTTTTCGACACGTGAAACTTTCTGCCCGCGAAACTTTTTGCCTTTAAAGTAGTGACGTTTGATTAACAAAAAGTGATGAACACGGTGAGAAATTATTTTGCGAAGTTCTTTTATTTTGATGAATTACGTAACAACTGTTAGCTATGTCATTAATAAAGAGCTGTCCCACAAGGCAAATTTGTTGAAAATCGCTGCGGAGAAGTACTTTTCTATAGAAAACCTCATGATGTATCTTCAAAACCTCATCATGTATCAGCACTTTGTCGCAGTGTCTTTTTGATGATTTTGCCCACTGGGTTCAAAACAATTATTATTTCTTTAGAATGAATGAAAGTAGCGCAGCCTTACGACAAACGTACTTCAGTAATGTAGCAAACCTTACAGCTGGGCAAAGATGGACGCTGGTATTACTGAATATGTTGCTTAGTATAACCAACGTTAATTTGAATGCTGTTGTTATTTTTGCGCTATGGAGAACAAACCAGATACGCAACATTGCCATGAAATTGATTTTAATGCTAAGTGCGTATGATATAGCCATAGGCTTGATAACAAATCCATTAGCTGCTTTATCACATGGATGGTTTTGCAAACAAGAACACTATCTCATTCAAATTGTTTCTGAGACATTCCTCATTGTATTTCCACATGCGTCCGGATTTACGTTGGTAATGATTGGGTACGACAGGTACATTCGGATTCGATTTTTGCATAAGTATGATCAAAACATTAGGCTCAAAAAAGTGAGAGTACTTGCGTTTGTCATTATACCTTTGTTTACCATTTTAATTGGTGGATTAAATGTTATGGGACGGATTTTCTCTATCAATGGAATTGTAAAGTTGTTAATATTATCAATTGATATCTTGGCAGCTTTGTTCATTTTATCGTTATGTTTCAAGACAATGTCAATCAGTTATACACGAGTAAATAATAGAGCTGCCGATAGAAGTACATCTCCGGACATTGATGCTGTTATCATTAAAACATCTTCTTTCATTCTTGCTTCAGTTTGCATTTTTTATTTCCCTTACGTGGTTGCATCAGTGCTAAATAGGGTTTACCCAACTAATCGTGAAATCATGTTTAATGGTTACGTTTCCGGCACTATTGTTTTTGCTAATTCAAGCGCAAATGCTGTTATTTTCATCATTGTAAATCCAAAAGTAAGACAATGGGTAGCTAGTAAATTTAACAAAGCTCATTCAATTTCATCTTCAAGTAGCTCTGTCGGCCTAACAACTGTAGAAGTGTGGACAGTATCCGCTGGAGAGAAACCGTCATGAATTTGGTCATCAGATCAGATTTCCAGGCGTATGTTGTAAAGAAATGAAAAATATAAAAACTGTATGGGGAGATGTTGCTCTACAATTGAAAGTAGAGTTGTTTACCAAAGATGACTTCTTGGAGAAGGTTTTCAAATGTTGCGGATAAACGCCTTCCCCAGATGGTTTCATTTCATATACGTTTGTGGTATTGGATTGTGCGTTTGTATCGAATACTTATTTAAACTCAAGCAACGAGAAATATTTTATGAAGTTTATGTTTGGGGTTATCGTAATGAGCTTGAGAATGGTGACCGAAACTAAGGGAACATCAGACATCATAAACTGTCGGTTTTCATTAATGCCTGTTCCAAAGTTTCGTCTCATTTCAATGTATTCTAAAGCCGGTTTTCCATTAGGCGGACTTATTCCGCGCAGGAGAGAGAGAGAGAGAGAGAGAGAGCGGGCATTGTCTACATAAAAATGGCCGCCTGTGATGTCGCTTCGAAATTCGATTTTCAAGTTCTACTAATAAAAAGATATGCAAGTTTGAAATCAAAACAAAGCTTTTTCATTTGTGAGAAGATGAGCTTTCGTCGTAAAACTATTATTAAAAGATTTTTCTTTTGAATGAAATGACGAGATGATGAAAGTTTGTGCTTCTGCGTGTTTCCATTGGTTAGGTGAACTTAATCTAACTTTTGATTCCACGCGGAGCTGATCGCTTAAAGCGAATTTGTCTAGCAAAGTACGATACCCGCTCCACTCCGCGCGGAATAATCCGCCTATTGGAAAACCGGCTTAATTGCTTATCTCCAATCTTCATTAAAGGTCGGTTCACATCAGTGGGAAATTTAATTTCTAAGTGAATTTCTTATGGGAAATTTAAATATCTCGCTGATGTGTGCATGATTTAAGTTTTTCCTGATGATATTGATTTATGAAAATTGTAACAAGACTTGCTAAACAAGTTACTTAAAATAACGCTTTCTCACAAAAGAATCTCAATAATTCAAACCAGTCCCATGGAGGCTGATAAGGACTTTTATTTCAAAATGCACTCCAATTTTAATTCAGAAAAGGTGAACTGTAATGCTTCATTATTTCGTTGTAATCATGATAGGTATTACCGAGCCGACCGTCTAGGTCAGGTGAGTATCAAAAATCTCGTATGAAAATATGTTATAGCTTAGTGAGTGCATTGTGGTAGAATATATTAACCCCTTAGAATATTTTCACCCCCCGTGGTTTACGCTTATGACTTGTTACTTTTTCTTTGTTATTGTTAGGGTTAGGGTCAGGGTTAGGGTTAGGGTTAGGTTTAGTCATAAGCGTAAACCACGGGGGGGGGGGGGGGGGGGGGAGGGGGGTGAAAATATTCTTCGATTTCTTACCAGTTTAACCTCTCGGTAATAAGCTTTTGGAATTAGGCACAACCTAAACCTTACCCTCACTGACCCAAATTAATAATGTAATATCTGTAACTGGACAAATTTACGAACCTCTGAAATTAATCAGTTCACTAAAAGCGTCTCAGAAATGAGACTATGAACTGAAAAGACGTTTTGTTAATGATAGTACTGGCAGAATGATGTTTAGTCTATGTGGAAATATATAGAAGCAGTAAGTGCCAATGGAACTTACTTGGTGTCAAGAGCGATTGTTAATGAGTATCAAAACTCTAAATATCTAATAACAAATTAAGTACAATTTTCGAGCCATCTGAATTGGAAATTGAGCCCATATAACAGACGTGTTACCCTGCACAATTTTTTCCACCTTGTTTTCACTTATGTTTCTTCCGGATAGTTACTCAGTCTCAATTCCAGAAATAAAACTATTCAAAGGCACGAATTGTCCGGTAGTGTGCTTGACAAGAAATCAATAGTCATCTTGTATGTAAAGATTCATTTTGGAAAGAAATTTATGACCATATTTGATGCAAAGTTATTGTATTTTGAAGGGAATTCCATTTGATATCGAAGAGTCTGACCTGACATTTTAAAATACTCTCCAATTCCGATTGCCATTTTGTTTTTTTCTAGGATTAGACTTCATTCTCTGCTTTTTTTGTTTTTAGAATGAATGAAAGTAGCGAAAACTTAAGACAAACGTGCTTCAGTAATGTAACAAACCTTACAGCTGGGCAAAGATGGACGCTGGTATCATTTTTGCGCTATGGAGAACAAACCAGATGCGCAACATTGCCATTAAATTGACCGTTTTCATGTACCCTACTTGTTAGTCTTTTGTAAAGCTTGCTTATTGATGTAATCTTTTATTTTGCTCGTTCCTTAGGCTTGATTTAATATTGTTTTTATGCGGTACTACATTGTTTATCTCACTATATCATGAAGTTAAAATATTGAGCCATTTAGATTTAAAGCTGTTTTAAAATTCTACAAAGATTATTTGTCATTCCACTTCATGAAAGTTGTATGACACTGGGACCTAATACCCAGGTTCAAATTTGATTGATTATTAAGGCAGGATTTCCACTTCTGATAAATTGATCGCGTGAATGAATGACTAGGCGAATGAATCATCGGCTAAGCATTGAATTACCAGAAAAATCAAAATTTTTCCTAATATAAAGCAGCCAGCAATGTTAGTTAAAGGAATTAGTAAGTATAAACTTTGGTATGACCAACCAATGTATTCACCGTGACAAATTGGCATAAAGGAGAAGCCCCAGTGATTGATGATACTTTTACACCAATGTATTCACCGTGACAAATTGGCATGAAAGAGAAGCCCCAGTGATTGATGATACTTATGTACACTCAAAACTTTCCGAATTAACCTTTAACCATTACTGATCTAAATATGCTAGTTGGTCTTTCATTTTACCGTCGTTACTTGGCAGTCCGTCAGTATGTCAGTATGTCATGTTGCAGCTCTTCACATCCTGGTTGAACGTCCATCATTGCTTATTTTCGAATTTTCATTTCAACACGAAAAGTTTAAATGACATTTATTTTTGGGAGATAAAATGAATCAACTAGTGCATTGTGTATATTGTACTGACGTCATCGCTCCTTTCTTCCATGTCTCCTTAACTAATCATTTCCTCTCTAGTTTCGTCAATATCGAGTTTGATGGAATGACAGTTACTATGGCTTTTCATTGCTGTTTGGATATGTTCCAGTGTCTCGATATAGTTTCTATGCTGCCAAAAACTTCTCTTAAACACAAGTTCAACCTGATTTCTTTTTAAACATATACCGATGATTTCACGATTTATTCTTTGCTTCTATATGTTAATATGACTTTTGACACTTAAAAGAACTTCTTTACAATGAATTCACTGAAAAACAATTTGTTCTTGGAAGAGTCTGCGGGATTTTATTTCAATATCAGAGGAAATATTCTGTATGAAAGGTCAGGCTTTCCTTTGACAACTTATATATTCAATAATGCTGATGTAAACATCACAGGTATGGAGATCTACCGACTATTTGGCTTGTCTGATTTTCCAATTATTGCGTCACTACATGACTCTATGACTAATAGTACCGTGTTAATGAATACTTCTTTCATTATAGAAGACAATGCACGCGTCAGGTTTTGGTATTTTCGTATACATGTTTTTTTTTTCTTTTGCCACTACCAGCATTTAATTCAATAACAGTATTTCCATGATTTTCTGCCTAGTATTTCGGAAGGTTTTATTGATATACAAATCTGTTGCCAAACTATTGACTTTTGATTCCTAGCGAAATGAAATGAAAAAACAATAACCTCCCGAATTTCGTCACTTTTGGTTTCGTAATCTTTGTCTCATGAATAAACATTATGACAATAAGGTATTTGTGAATCAAACTTTTTCTTTTATGTTTCTTTGTTAAAACACGTCCAGTAAATGTAGCTATAATAGTCTTCTTCTTGTTGTTTTTCTTCCATCATTTAACTCTCAAAACTGTTCCCGTTTTTTATCTACGGGATAATCGGTTAACTCGATATGTCCACCATCCTAGTCGAAGTTCTGAAGCTCGAAAACCTTGAGCAGACGACCTCAAACCCTAACTAGCACTGTTTCTCATAAAAAGCGTGTTATAAATAACATGCCTTCAGTACTAGGACTTCTTGCTGGCTATCAATGAAGAATAGGTCACTCTGGTTCTATTCATCACAACATAATATTAAAAACACACTCAGGTTACATGAGAAACAAGAAACGTCACGAACCGGGTTTCCATTTACCAAATGTGTGCGAGTGAGCGCTATTAATACACTAAGCAAAAGTCGGGCGCTATATATCCATTCCGGTTAAGTTGGCACAAAAGTTAGCACAGGGAATAAAGAAACTGTCAGTTATTTCTTCTATAAATTTTCGAAACTGATTGGCTAAGAATTTCGAGTTCCACAAATCCTCTAAACCGATTGGCTATTTAAACTGATCCTCTAAACCGAATGGCTATTTAAACTGATCTCGAGCGCAGAAAGAATTTCAAAAGTGCTTGCTTGGTTTTCGTTTGGTTTTTCAATGTTTTGACATTAGTCGGTGTTCCTTTTCCCCTCCGCTCGCAAAAACTTTGTTTAATGGAAACCCGGCTATAGAGCATAATTTAAAACTATTTTTTCATGTTTGTGGAAAAAATAAAAGAAATCGTGTCACCGCAAGTAATTTCAATTTGTGATTGGTGACTTTGATGCCATAAAAACAAGGCTAATTTCTGAGAAAGAAAATTTTGTTGATCGAGAAAAGAAAGTCGATTTTAAGCTTTGGATATAATATTGTTTATATAGCAAACACTTTTTAACTGACCGAGACATTGTTTTTGTCATTGTTGATAAAACGTTCAACAGACAATTTTAAATTTATGTTTCTGTTTAATGTTTCAACAAATACATCATAATCTGACAAACATAATTGCTCAGTGATGTAGCTTTTTTTTCTGTCGAAAGTAAAGACAAAAAAAATGTTTATAAAAGTTTGGGTTTTAATCGGTTGGATTGCCATCTTGCCTGGTAAGTAACTTTTAATAGCATCATCTTTTTGTGGCCATCTTTCCCCTTCTAATAAATGTGCGTATTTTCGTTCTAAATTAAACCTCAGATACAAGAAATAACATATTCAGGCGTAGAACGGTTTTGTTTACACCAAATCACTGATCATGAAGGCGTGGTAACACTTATTGGCTTGGTCGAAATACGACGTTTAAGTAAATTCGGGCATTACTATCACTTTAAAACACGCGTTTCACCATGCTAGGTCTTTTATACTGCTTCCAGTAAAATTATTCTGTTACTAAACAAGATATAAAGTTAAATTGATATACTACTTGGAAAAGAATTGAGCGACTATAAATAGTTGCTGTCTTTCCGCCACTATGATACAATCTTTCGTGATATAAAATACTACGACTTGCATAGATACGAGGCTACACGATGAAATTTTGAGGCGATGCTTACAACATTCAGTTTGTTGTCAAATGGAATTTTTCTTTCCTGTCGCTGAAGCTTTACAGATTACTTGCAATAAATTTATTTAAAAATTGTAAAAACATGCATGCCTCTTAAACAAGACTTAGCATGAAAATTTTTATTTTGTGGTTTAGTACCTCTTCAGAGAAATTCATGTATATTTTTTAAAACATCGATAATGGCTTATCATTTTCATGCGTAACAGTAATGATAGCTTTCATTTTTTCTGGTAAAATCAAGGGACTTTCACCCGAAGACTAATAGTGATTGAGTCATTTTAATAAATCCATCATTCACAGTATCTCTGTCAAGTATGGAATTTTGCAGACCGGACTAAAAATGTCAAGAAAGCTAGTTAATAGGACCTTGTAGTTTGGCATGTTCCCTAGGGATGACGATAGAGATTTGGATCAAACACAGTCAGCAGGAGAAATTGTTTTCCTAATTACAGAAGGAACTATTAGAAGACCCAAAAGGCCCAAAAGCTCAAAAGATGAATATGAATAAATAGGTTACTATCACAAAAAAGTTGAAGTTGAACTAAATCGAGAAAACGTGAAAGTTACTTCTTGACGTCATTGCTATTGCAAAAAACATCTTCATGCCTTTAGTACAACTGTACCAACCTAGAACCCAGAGCCTTTTGCTTTTTCGATACACGGATAGAGTCGTATATAAAAATGGTAAAAGACCCTGGGTTGGAAATTAAGGTTGTGTGTTTCAAGTGGCTTCTGGGCTTCATCCTTTTCTTGGAATTTGGAATGATACGTCTGAATCTGATCCCGACAAAATTCCGTAAAAAGTCTCTGATTGGGCAATTCTAAGGGACCGGTTTGTTTATCGACATGTTTTTTGACATTTAGTGAATTCGCTACAAAATTTTAAGGCGTTAACAAAGCATGAAGAGAATGACCAATCAGCATCAGTTGTTTTACGGTGGCGCTATTCACAGAACCAATCAGATGTTTTAAAAGACGTATCTGTTAATTTTAACGCCCAAAAGCTGGGAACATGTAGCTTAGCTGATTCTGAACTCAATTGTCAAACAAAAAATCCGACAAAATACAAATTGACCTTGAACTCGATTACTAATATAATTCAATTTGAAATCTTTAACCTTTCTTATGATGATCGAGGTCCATATGATGGAATGGTATCAACTACAAGAGACTCAGAACGACATGCTTTGGAGGGGATACTTGTAAAGGTTAGAGGTAAGAACCTTTAACATACAATTCTATTTTGTTGAACTGCTCAGATATTTAATATCATTTATTTTTATGAAGCGACGTTTTCCGATGCGAGTTTTCTTCTATAAGCAAGCTAATGTTGCTTAATTTATTGCTAAGCATTACTCAAAAATATGCAGATGTCCGCTCTTGAAATACCTTCTGTACGTTTTATGAAACTAAATTTGTTTAATTAAGGCATCTAAGTATCGAGTCATCCATATAGGACATCCAAATAGAGCGTACAACCTAGTACTGAAACTTAACATCTTAGTTTGAAGGTTTAAGAAAATGTGCTGTGTAGATATGCTAGTGCTGCATCATTTCAAAATTTCATGTTGGTAATTTATCTAAGATTTTTATAGTACTGTTGCTTAACCTTTTGAGAAAATTTACAAGTGTTGCTTATAAACTTGTTGCTTATAAAAAATCGTGTATGTCTTTGGCAGTTTTGTTGATATTCTAGCAACACGTGTGTTTCCCTTCAAAGCAGCGTTTTGGTGATGTTCAGGTCGTGTCTTTGAAATATTGCTTGTCTGACACTGGAGTCTGCGAGAGAAATACACTTTAGCCACGTCAAGAAGCATTCAACGGACCAGAACGTTGAAATTGAATGTCTAAGAAACAATCGGATAATATCCTGCTGATAGATTATTAAGTTGTCTTGAGCCAACAACCGCACATCACATCCAATACCAAACTCGTACCTAGGAGATGTTTCTTTCATTAAAAAGGAGACATAACATTGAGTGCGAAGATGGACCAGTCCAAAACAGAATGTTTGAACCTCGTTACTTGCTCAAAAAAAGGCATAGGTTCTATCCCACCTTTCAGAGAAAGATTGCTAGGACAAGATCTCGCTGCCCTCTCTATGAAATTTCGTTCCTTTGTTGATAGGAATAATATCTTAGTGAGCCTCAGCAAGATTTCATATCTTTTTTTCTATTGTCTCAACCGTGATCTGCTCAACCCTTCGTATAAACAATATCATGTATGATTATCAAGTTTCTTATGGAAAATACATTTTACTTTGTTTCTCTCTATTCCAGGTCCACTTTCAATTTGTGGTGACCATCTTAAATCGTCTTATAAATTTGGTGAAGGATTTACACCGACATTCGATATCACTGTATGTGGCTACCCACAACCATCGCTGGCAGTAGGTCAATTCAATGGAGATCAAATCAAAAATGTCTCAAGGATTTCGAACGACGGGGATTTCAAGCAGACGTTTTCTCTCCAGTTGTCACCTCTACAACCGAATTCGTGTGGAAAAAAGTTGTACTTTAAAATACAAAATGAGTTCAATACTGCTGTTATCTCCACTATAATCTATATCGACTGTAAGTGTATAAGTAAACAACTATTTCGAGTTTGTTAGAGTGGCTTTCTTGGATTTATGACTACGTCTTATGAAGAAGTATTGCCGTCAAAAAAAATGTATATTTGTATCTAAATACCACGAAGGAGACTGCATGTTTTAGTTTAGTTTAAGAAATAGCCATAAAACGTACCTTTTTCAAGCTGTTGTTGGTGGTGATATTCCAGAAGAACACGTAATAATGAATAAAACAACGGAATTTCCTATACAAATTCCTTTCCATTTGATAAAGCTCAACATCACTCCCATGAGTGCTAGTCACACAGTATGCACTTGTTTATCTTCTTAATTACGACATTTTAGTTTGGCCGCCAACCGTGCACAATATCAAAGTCGAAGAAAACGAAGAGTGCATAAAGGTCAGTTGGCATTTAATCAAGAGTGGTAATTGTAAGTTAAAATACCAAGTCAAAACGAAACGAAATCATACGTCGATTGGTTTGTATACGACTGAACCATTTGTCGATAAAATACAAATTTGTGTCAACAAAAGAAAATGGCGGGAAAACGACCCAATCACAGCTCAAGTTCGCGGTATTTTTTTTGATAAAAATGGCACTTGGAGTAGGCAGGTTGCAGCAAGTACATTAAACGGGACTAGTCCAAGTAAGTATGACGATAGTCTTTTTTTTTTTCGCATTGCACAAGTGACTTGTTTTTTGTTTAAGTTATTATTGTTATTGCCTGTTTGTTGTT
This sequence comes from Turritopsis dohrnii, assembly GCA_027922465.2. Lineage (NCBI taxonomy): Eukaryota > Metazoa > Cnidaria > Hydrozoa > Anthoathecata > Oceaniidae > Turritopsis > Turritopsis dohrnii. The sequence goes on along the minus strand of BQMF02000807.1, from coordinate 29,159 downwards.
GTTGTTGTTGTTGTTTGGTTCACATTTGATAGCTTTTGCCTTATATGCTATTTTGCCTTTTAATGAGAACTTCCAGTAAAACATTTAATTAAAATGACTGTTAGCTTGACGTTAAATCAGAAAATAAATCGTTGATGTTGCTTGTATAATGTATTTTTCAAATTTAGGTAAAACAGCCCTCATAGTTGGTTTAGTCTTGGGAAGTGTTATTTTCCTGCTACTGCTGTTTATTCTATTGTTTTTTTACATCAAACGGGAACGAAGTAAGTGTGATCACGGTCATGTTTGTGCTTCTTGCAACTTTAAATCTTCCTTTTTTTTGACATGGAGTCACTTATAAACCAGCAACCTCGATACCAAACCTTTCTATATGGCAAATTCTGCCAACAAAGTGGTGAAAATTTACACACTCATTGATAAGGATTTTTATGGTCATAAATTAGTGAGAAGATCTGTTGTTTTAAGGTCTTGACATTGAAGGAATGGAGCTTTTCGTACATCATGGGTTATTTTTCACATCGCTTTGTAACCCAATATTAGTAAAGGTTGTGTTGTTTATAAACAATAGACGACCTAAGGAAAAGAATTGTGCCAAGTTAAAATTAAGATTAGTAAAATGTTGTAATGTGTTGTAATATATGAAAACGTCCACCACGGGTAGGCAATTGTAACAAAATCTGTGTTTGTCTATGCTATTGGCAAATGCTTCTTGTAAAACAATTTATTGTTTAGAAAAAAACAGTAGAAAAGACTACAGACCGACCAAAAGTTCGTCGATGAGCAAAACGGACTTCATAGACGTATCGTTACTAAATCTTAAAAAATCCAAGAGCAGTCCTAAAACACACTACATGGACATGTCTGGAGCAACACTACGCGGTAACTCTCAATATACGAATGTAAATGAAAGAGAGGCTTGCCAACCAACGTACACGAAACTCAACGTGGATGATAAACTTTACGAAAATATGAACGAACTCAAACCAACTCAGAAAATTGAATCCGAGCAAAGTGAATATGAAATACCGAGTCATATGATTTGACACGCACGTAAGATGAAGTGTGCGGAAATATGAAACAGATGGATGGATGGATAGCTAAATATGTGCGGTACTACAAAATGAAGGAAGTCAGTTTTAGCACGAAGCTATACAAATATGGCATGTCGGTAATTCACTTCGAAGACCGGTATGAGCCGGTTAGGATGGTTGTTTAAGATATTCTTTCTAGTTAGAAGACTTCAATTAACTGCGATTATTAGATGTGGTTGCGCCAAAATGCTATCTTAACAATCATTCTTATATTCAAAGAGATTCCGGTCTTGAATATTGACAGTTTCAATTTGAACGCCAATCTTTTGTCAAACTGTCCAGCCCAACCTCGTTTTGATGCGATGTTACAAGTTAATTTCTTGATTAAACGTTTTGCTGAACTGCAAGTTACTATGGAACAGTTTCTGACAGTTTTAAGCAAATTGTCACATCAAAACGAAGTTGAATAGAGTCATTTGCCGAAATATCGACGTTAATACAAAGACCCGGGAAATGTTTCCTTAGTTACAGTAAATTTTCGTTATAGCAAGCCTCGACAAACATTCGTTAAATTGAAAGTTTACTTTGTTTTATCGAGAATTCGTTTCATTAAATCGAAAATTCGTTATTGCAATGGGCAAAAAAGAAATTCGTTCTAACCTCGAACCCAGGGTCACATCGTATTTTCGATATACGGACAAAGCTGAGAAGGAAATAAAAACGCAAAATGTCCTGGGTTCCAGGTTGTAGAATTTGTTTTTTTCATTTACGAGTGTTACAATCTAATATCAGGAAGAACATCACAATCTTTTACTTCATCTTTAAGTTAGTATAACAAAGTTTAATTTTTGAATTTTGATCAAATAATAAAATTGATAAAAATCTTTTTCTTAAAATCCTGAGACAAATTTTTATAAAGTATTTGCGAATATAAATACTGTTTGTGAATCCCAAACAAATAGCACAAACAAATAACAGAAGTAAGCCAAATAACATTATACAAAATTACAGCTTGATTTTGGCAAGTCCAACCAGATCGAACCCAGGATCTTTTGAGAGAACCGAGAAGCTGGAACCAAAGTTTGAGGTTGCATTGGTTCGTAAAGGAACTAATTCTGTCTGAGTAATTCTTTTGTTGATTTCTTTTTGAACTGGCGAATGCCATCTAAAAGAGACAAAATATAGCCTTCAATATTTTATCCAGTTACCGTAGGGCGATCTGGAGAGCTCCATGGATAATATGTTGAGCTTGTTCTGAAAATGTAAGTTTTACTTATTCGTCAACAAGTTTGTCGACGACTCTCCCGTTGATAACTTATCCATTACCAGAAAAATACACTTCACCTTCACTGGCTATTTTAACTTATAGTCTTTGTTATTCAACACTCACCTGACACACATCTTGAACAAACCAAGACTTTAGCGAAGGATATGTATATAACAGTCTATGGTGTTGTTTATGTCCTGTATTTGTGCCTTTTCTAAAAAATGGTTCAAAGCCAAAAACAATCATGCGTCTGTACTTAATTTTTAAGAACAAATTATGTTGCAATCTCAAAGAACATTATTATAAAGGAGAGTTCCTTCAAGCATGAACACGTGTCTTGAATGCCACTTAAATAATAAATAACCATAAGGTGGAGAAAAAAGTGAGTTCCTCCACGAGAGAACCAATCATTTGTTTACGTTAACAACCAAAATTTTCGGCTACTATTTTTTTGGCGGAAATAATTTTGGCGAGATTTCATCTATAACTTAATTTCTTCGGAATATCCAAATTTTAAGCATTTCACTGACAGGGAAATGTAAAAACTTTCGTTTAAGGAAAGATTCAAGTCTGTGCATTGATTGAAGATTTTAATTGTGTATTAGAACTTTGTTGTGCAAACGATATTCTGCAAAACAAATAATTCATGACCCTAATCCCAGTTGCCCAAAAATACCCCAAACAGTTACAAGATGTTTGGTTTAAAAATAACATTAATTGATGAAAGGATTAATGCGACCAAAAGAACTATTCCATCGACTCCATACAGATTAAAACATCAAAAACAAAAAAAGGATAAAATCCATCAATTTCGGCGGATAAATTTTCGGCGACACTTTTCGCAGAAATTTTGTCCCGCCGACATTTTTGGTTCTTAATGCAGTTTGTTTGAGCGCTTTCTTAAATGATAAACAACTGCTCGTTCCCAGATCATTTCCCAACTGTTCTATTTCTGCTGATATTATCATAGTGGAAAAAGGAAAGAAGAAAAAATTAAGTTAATCATTTTAAAATACGTTATAAAAAATAATAAAAAATAAAGGTTGTCATGTTGAACAAATCCCCGCTTTCGATCCATTCTCTTGAACGTGAAGAAACATGTTTTAAGTAAAGGCGGATCAGAATTTCATTTTCTATCAGCACACGACAACGTGTGGACAGGTAATAACCACTTTATGAATATTGAAAGCAAGGCTTCGCTCTTCACAATTTTATCTGATGTGTAGATAAACGAATTCAGTTTACCAACTTCATACAAAAATAAATAAAGTGTTTGCTTCTGAAAAAAAAACGATATTCTGTTTAAAACCCTACTTATATATCAAATTTCAAGGTCGTGTACATGTAGTTCAACAAATACAGTCGAATCTCTCATTCGAACCCCCTCTGTAGTTAGAGCATTCTGAGCGAATATAAGTACCAGAATGCATCACGGTTTTCAAGAAAGAGGAGGAGGGATGCAATTCCCGATCGAATTTCATGATCCCTCCTTCACCTAACATTTCTTTGTAAATGAACCTCTATAATTCAAACTTTCCATACATCGAACATTGTAATAGTTTTAAGAGTGTTTCGAATTGGAGAGATAATTTACTGTATACAAGTGACTGTTGAGAAAAGAAGGTACAATGAAGCATTATAAATGCGAGATTAAAAAGAGTCAAAGTAGCGACCCTAACAGGCGTACCTCGAATCACACGAAGTTTAACAAGGCTCATAATGTAAACTTGATCTTCATATAATCTGAGCACGCTCTGCAGCTATCCAATAAGACAAACATGACGTAAAACATTTTTAAAGTTTAAAAATAAATAAAAAAAAAACACGTTTGTAATTTCAAAGATCACAGGCTAGCCGTTTTAAAAAACATCTCACAGTCAAACAAGTTTCTTCATGAAGTTTGCACACATTGGTATAAACGAAAGAACTTGAACATATGCTAATAGCAACCTTTGTAAGTTCCTTGTTCTCTGCTTAACTTTTCTACCAGTTCTAATAAAGCCTGTAAAGCTTCTTTTGATTTCAGAAATTGTTTTTCGGATGATTTGGCATTCAATGCTCGCACAACTTTAAACAGTGTCACGTAACTTCGTTCTATTAGAAAACGGCGCACGTACCAGCGCCCATCAGCAGCCGCCAAAGCGGGATCCGGTGCAACGAATTTCTTTTGTTCTAACTGTATTTTTAATAACTTATTAAGTACGTCTAAATGCTCGTCCCAGTCTTCATTTGTATTCTCGACAAACTCCTTTAGTTCCTCAAAACACACTTGGTCGACTTCAGAGAATTTCTCCGCGATTACAGTATCGAAGCCGTACTTGATCGCTAGATTTAATGACTCGAAACCGAGTTGGCGCGTCATCACGTAAGTGTTATTTATTGCTTGCATGTTGGCGTAACTCTGAAATTGTTGTAAAGCCTTGCCTGGCAATGCCTTGCCTAAATTATCTTTTAAACCATTGAACAGACTCATGTCGTGGTTGTAACGTTTACACTTCACAGAGACGATACCCCTCATGATGCGTAACTCCGTCTTTGACGTCATTTCGAACTTCTTCAAACCTTGAATGACGATCGCATATTCTGTAAATAAATCTGACAGGTCACCTTGTAACTTGGCGAAAAATTCCACGTTGCTCTTGTCGGTTCCACTGTCGTCCATATCATTCTCGAAAATGTAGGTTTCCACAACCTCGAGAAACCGAGGCAATGATTCGTCCAGCTTTTTTTCAAGGGTACGTAATTTACCTAAGATGGTTTCTACTTCCTGCAGGTCACCCTTGTCGGGATTTTTTTCTTCCTCCTTTATGTGATACTGTTGAACCTAAGATAATTGAGAGCAGACAGAGAAAAGTTCAAAGTTTTGAAATTCAGGAAACAGGAACCAAGCCGTAATTATGTGAAAGTTTTCCTTGAAATTGTAACTCATGAGCTGGGAATATTCATGAGAGACTCACAGTTAACTCATAGTGGGAAACAAGCCTTATTAAAGCATTAAAAAAAGATGCAATATAACTAAAGCTTATTTTTATCCTTTTATATACCTGATATTCCTCTAGGTCGATGTGACACAATTGGCATATGCTCAAATAAATACAGACGGGCGGCTCCGAATCTGGGCAGCCAACAACTCCAATTAATCTGGCTACAGCTTTTTTATGTTTATCAAAATACAATATCAAATTTGCTTTACAGCATGTACCACAGAACACTGATCCACAAAGTCTATCAATAAAATGCACATTAAAAGTTTTGTAAACATCTAGACAAATGCAAGCTTGAATGTGCAATCAAGCATTTAAAAGCTACTTTACACCTTGATGAAAGAATACTAATGCCAGTACTCTACCTGCAGTGGTGTTTAATGGTAAACAAACTGAATTTTGAAGAGCATTTTGTGCACCAGTCAACTTCTGAACTCTCCTAGAAGATTAACAAATGTCAAATACAAACTACCTGACAAATGAACTCTCAAAATGTTATGTTAGCGTACAAAAAATGCTGATGTATAAGTGTCTTACAAGCCATTTTGAAGACTTTTGCCATTCTGGAACTTTCATCAATGAAAAGGTGTCATTTAGTGCTATCCGCAAACGATTATTAGGATCAACGTTATCTTTAAAGCCATCTGTAAGTCTTTTCAATTCAACAGATAAAACCATTCTCTTATTTCGACGATGTTGTACGAATTCAGTGGTCAAACTTTGTACAGCTCCAAGAGACTGTACTGACAACTCAGCACAGGTGTAGCATACCTAGTAATGAATAAATTCAGTTATATAATATTTATATATACACATCAAATACACATCAAATATATATATACAAAAACACTTAAAAATACTTGTCACAGAAAAAAAACAAAACAAAACAAAACAAAAAACTAAATAGAATTGAAAATTTACTGACCTGCTGAATGGTTCCTTGTGGATCTTCTTTTCCAGTTGGGGATAAACGACGTCTATATTGACAACAGGTGCTACAAAAGACTTTTCCACATCTATGGATTAAATTAAATTAAATTAAATTTAAGCAGCAGCAGTGGCAAAAGAAATGATTGAAAGAGGCTCTCTTCACAATTCTGTTTGAAAAACAAGGATGTTTTATGAAAGAATTGAAATAAAATTACATTTCTTTGTGGTTCACAGCAAGCAATTATATCTTTCAAAAATTAAGAACAGCCTTAGCTTGAATTTTCATATAAAATAAGAACAATTCATGGTAAGAATAACTCATGATGTCAATTCTCTCAAGTTGTTTTTTTTCACCTAGCATACTCATATCACGTCACTGCCGAACAGCAACCATGCTTTTAGGTAGTTGTTTTTAAAAACATTTATTTTTATTTTAGTTTCATAAATAAAAACAAAATGAAGCTGAAAACTATTTTCTTTCAACTAAGAACAAATTAAGAACAATTCAGGCTGAAAAAGGATAAAAAAAAATAAGAACTGCTAGCGGCAGGTCAGATTTTACTGGTTGTTATTAAAAAAAAAAAGCACATACTCTTATGAAAGAGCCTTCTTGAGTACCCTATATCACTCTAATCAACTATATAAAAATTGTACTTTTAATGAAAAATGTAGAAAAAGAAGTTAATTTTAAAGTTAACTCTCTTTTTTTAATGTTCTTTTTAAGTTAAGTTTTATCACAGTGTTAAGTATATAAATTGAATGTTTAGTTTTTTGTGTCTGTTTTAATTACGCTTGATAATATATAAATTAACTTCTTTATCTCTCAAATCACCTTGCTAATTTTGGAATCTTAACAGTTGCAACTTCTCCGCTTTCCTTAACTTCATTGAAATCTTCAATGCTATCATCTGCCATTATTAACAAAATAAAAGAACAAGTGTGAATGAAAATCTCAATGTGATTATCTATCTTTTCATTTCATTTCATCTTTTGCTGAATGGAAGTTATGCCTAATGTTAGATGGAGTATTGATAACCAAACCATACATGAAAAAGAACATAAAACAACAACAAACATTCCCAAAATACACCACAAAAAATGTCAACTCACTTTCGGCAGTTATACTTTTTATTAGCAAATCCAAATGATTTGTTACATCTATCACAGTGTGTTACTCTAGAACCATCTACCCAATGTGAAAGATGAATCTTAAGATTTTTGAGATCTTTATTTGCTCTATTGTTATTGTTGAAACTAGTGTATATTTCTTCATTGCCCCTTTCATTTTCACCAAGCAATCCATCAAGTTGAGAATGCAAAGCATTGAGATTTTCATATTTCCCACTTGGGCCAAGGAAAGATGTACTTCTGTTAATATGAGACACAGATGTAGTTACCCTTGGAAAACTACCAGAACGCGGTCTTCCTGTTCCTCCTTGTACATTCGCCATTTTCACATGATCTTTGATCGATAGGCTCCGTACACACGTGCGGTGTAAACAATGTTTACGTCATCATGGATATTCATAGTATGATAGATAGCTATTTACATCACGATGCCATATAAAAACTATTGCTTTCATGTTGTTTTCTGAAACAATGACCTTATAGCATTTATTTATTTAGGATGCGAAATTGGGATGAGCGACTCAGTGGGATGAGTGACTTCTTACTAAAAAAGGTCAATGTTTGTTTATGTCCGTAATATGTAAGACTGTTATGCTGGGCGCTGAAGTGAAAGATCCAGAAGATGGCGACATCAGCTGTGGGTTCTCACGTGTTTCTGTATTCTGCTTCTTTTGGTGCTTTTTGAATGGATTTCAGAAAAAAACGTTGGTTTGATGTAAATGAGTATTTGCTCAAATATGGGTGGCATTTTGATATTTTTTATTTATTTGATGCAAAGATGTTCGGGTAAAATTTTATGCCCTCTCTTCCTTCACTGCCTCTCACAAACTCACCTTCTTCGTTTCGAGCTATATATTCTTTTATTTAAGGACACAAATGATTTCTTCTTGCGAAAGTTAGATATGAGAGATCTGCCTAAGGTTTAGGCGCTATTTCCTTTTCACACCCCCTTAATGTATCTGCCATATTTTTTTACTAGCAGCTAGTTGGATCTTCATCACGGAGATAAAAATAACCCTAATCCTAACCCTTACCCTAACCCTGAGCCTGGACGGAGAGTGGGGGTGCGAAAAGGAAATAGCACCTATTTACTTTGTACCGTAAAGCGGGGTGACTTCGTTTTCGATCCATTTTGCCACTATTGTTAAAGTAAGGGGCCGGCGACAAATAACTTTCGTCACGCTTCACGGATTTTTTCCGCGAAGGGGGTGGGGGGGGGGGGGGGGGGGGGGGGGTCGAAGCTTTTCCGCTAGTATTTTTTTAGTATGACGAAAATCTGTTAATTCCAGAATACATGCACAAAAATCATCAATATATACAAAGATATCTTTTAAAATCGTAAAAACATCTGATCATATGCATCTTCTTATGACAAATCAATAAATCAAAGTCAAAAATCAGTGTTATCAAAATATAAAGGGTGCGCGAATCGAAAAAGTCACTATCGAAAGAATCTAAGCGCAAACAAAGACTAGTTGTAAACAAAAAAGCTAAACAGCAAAACCATCGTTGCCTTCGCTGTGGCTTGTTTTTAGGCCATTTCTTCAAAGCACAAGGCGAGTGATACCAAATGTGGCAGCCATCACAGCAGACCCATTCAACATCGCCATCGTGTGTTGGGAGGGGTGCTGTCAACAAAAAAAATCCGCTAAGAAGGGGGGAGGGGAAGGGGTAAGACCTTGACGAATTTTTTCCGCTAAGCGTGACAAAAGTTATTTGTCGCCGGCCCCTAACTTCCGAAATACCATTACTTCTGAAACTTTGGAATCATTACATTACATTATTTCTTCTATTTTAGTGCAAAATTTCACATTACAGGTGGTTGCACCCCAAAACCCCCACAAAAGTACAGCGCGTTATATTTCGGGTTGTGTTGGTTATTTGATTCTTTTTATTATGCCTTTTAGAACTTTGGCCCAAAACTGGTTCTTCCCGGGGTATCTGATTATATGTACATATCTGAATATTTTTTTACAGGGTATTGAAGTTGATGCTATTTTTTTTCACGCACCCCAAAACCCGAAATCTCTATTTTCGTTGTAACTTCATACATAATAATGCTAGAAGTGTGATTTTTTGCATGAGTTCCTTCTATTAAATTGTCTTACTTGTGATAATGTGTTTGCAAACTTAGTCTAAGCTGTATACCCCAAAGTACTACAAAACTCACAATACATGCACCCCAAAACCCACATTGGCATTTTTTCAATTTTAAGGATTTGGGGCAAAATTTCAAAAAAAAAAGGTTGCTGAGGTTTTTCTCGGATAGTCCCTCAACCAAATAAGTCAATCATTTGATTGATAGGAAGCTTTTTGATGGATTTATGCATATTTTAATGCTAACTTATTTTTTTAAATGTAGTAAAAATTAAAAAACTGAGACCTAAGTTCTCATTGCATGTACAGCCAGAATAAACCTTCCAGATCCAACCCATCAACAAAAGCGGAAGCAATTATTGCAAGAAAGCGAACAAACGAAAAAGAAGAACAGTTATGCAAGTGCAAAAGGTTAAACCAAAGCTTTCAAAGAAAACTATAGGACCACACAAGTCAATGGGTCAATGAAGTCCAAAAACCTACTCAATGTACTGAAAGACATTGAGAATAAGAAACAGGAACGAGCTAAAACAAAGCAAGCAACTGCCAGAAAGAAGGAGGATGCAAAACAGGCATTTCTCAAGTGCAAGGAGAAATGTACTTTGTGAAAAACCAACATGCGAGGCATTTGGGCTCAAGCAATGTCCAGTGTGACAGGACATTTTGAAGTCAACTTGCAGTAAAGCCAAGTGCCAAATTGATGGGGTAAAGTCAGCCATGATTGTTCCTGCTGCAGCTACAGCAGGCTCTTCAAAGAGGAGAGCACCTCCTTCAGACACAGAGGAAAGTGAATCTGATTTTAGTGATACCGAGAGTGAGTCTGAAAGTGAAACCAGCAATGCAGATGATTTAAGTGCTGTAGAAGTCTTACGAGCAACCTGGAAAACACTCAGCCCTCCAATGACTGAGGATTCCTTCTTGGGAAAATGGTATGGTGTCGTATACTGTATCAAGTGCACTTGCAAGTTATTTGTTGGCAAGATTCTGAAGCGCTTCTTGATGGATGGAAACAGCCCCGTTGACAAGTTAGAAAACTGGTGCTTGAAGCCCAAAGTAGGCTCTGGCACTATTCTGGAAAAAGCACACTTGCCAGACATGTTACTGTTTGACCTGGCTGATCTGATTTATGTTCCACTGATAGTGTTTCCCATAAAATCACAAAAGCTTGATGTTCTGGATTATGAACAAGCTGTAGAACACTTTCATGCGGTTAAAAATCTGGACAGAAAAAGTATTTCGTAGGCTCTTTTGCATTATAATCATTATATGTTAATAGAAAATATGTTTTGGGAGAAAGATTTCTTGAAGTTGATCAGTTATTTGGTGAATTTTTTTTTATAGTCTTATGTCTCATGTTTAGAAAAAATGCACCCCAAAACCCACAGTCGAAATTTTGTTTTTTGGGTCTGAATATCTCAGGAGAGGGTGAAGACTCAATCCCAGCAGCTCTAATTTCAAAGATAGATTGTATTGGCTACCAGAATTCACCTTAATTGCAAACTTAGTCTCAAATTCCATGATTTTATGAGCATTTTCTTAAAAAAATGGGTTTTTTTTACTGTTGTTTTTTTGCCATTACTGTGTTGTATTTCTCTGTAAAGTGCTTACAGTATGCAAAAGCATTGTTTTTTTGTTTAGCCCTTTTACTAATGTATCCGAAAATGCATATTAACACTTAGTATCTTATAACGTCTTTGAATGACACTGCATTTTACGAAATTGTGGGTTTTGGGGTACCACGTGGTTTTGGGGTGCAACCACCTGTAACTAAACTTGTAATTCCATAGAAATAACCTGATCTTTCTAAGAAAACGACAATATCGATTATGGGGTGACTTCGATCAGCTTATGAGAAGCGTCAAATTACTTATAATTATATTTGACAATGTTTTTAAAGCGCCATTATTACAATATTAACAGACAACCATTTGTCATCCGTGATAAATGTTTGATCGTAAAAGATCAGCAAATGTTACAGTAGTAAAACAAAAGATATTTACGACGTTCACATGTGTGACCCTCGTTAATACGAAACAAAATTAACATTGAAATTTCCTTGTATCTCAAACAAAATTTTTGAGATCTATCATCATGGGGAAAGAGCATGCTTATTAAAATTTCTTCGGTAAGTCATTAAATCTCCCATGAGATATGACGACTTTTCATGAAGTTCTTGCGAACATGTAACTTATAACGATATAAAACCATTCGGTTTTTTTGTGTTTTTATAAACACGATATTATCGATAAAGGAATAAAAAGAAAAACAGAATATAGCGGTGAAGAACAGAATTTCTTTCAGACATATTATAATTTTCTTTACATTCAGCCTCAATACCGTAAATGATTGATTAAGCCCCCACTCCCAAATACCCCCCTCCCCCTCCCGAATAAGCCCCCTCCCCCAAAACCCATTTTGACAAATAAGCCCCCAATATTGTCCAATATGTGGTGCCCAAGCGTCTTTATAAATATGATGTCCACGAATAGCTGTCTGGAACTCAATTCTAAAATTTATCTTATACGATACTGACAATGCTCTAAACATCTTAGAAAGTTTTATTCGTCGTGACAAATAAAACCAACGTTATAATCGTATCGTTCTCGCTCTGAGAATTCGAATTCAAATGTTTAGGTAATTCGAATGTTTTGTTTTTGAATAGAATTTTGTTTCAATTTTTTATTTTCATTGCGAAAATGGAACTAGAAGAGCCAGCAACAGCTTCTCACAAAGGAGAATAAGTTCTTATACGATTAAGTTTAAACGTGAAGTTGTTGAATTTGTGGAAAGCAAATCAGTTGGGGCTGCTGCGGTGAAATATAAAGTTGACCGCCATTGTATTCGTGATTGGAAGAAAAAAAAGGATGACTTACAAGAACTTTCAAAGTCAGTTTTAGTAACAAGAAAAGAAAACGTTTACAAGGGGCTGGCAGAAAACCGTTGAGCGATGATATGGAGGAAAAAGTTTTAGAATGGATTGTTGAATGTCGTACGAAGATGCTTTGTGTGTCAAGGAAACTTATCAGGAAGAAAGCAATTATTGTCTATGGAGATTTAAAATGTACAGATCCAGATAGGTATGACGAAAAATTTGAAGCAACGAATGGTTGGCTTTTTAAATTTATGAAACGAAATAACATATCGTTAAGAAGAAAAACCTCCATAGCACAGAAAGATCTCGATTTAGTAGCTTAAATCGTCTTGTACATATTACGTGTTAGAAGATTACGATTGAAATTTTCATACCAACCAGCCGATATTATAGCATTTGATGAGACACCTATTTGGGCGGATATGGTGTCAAACACAACAGTAGATGTTGTTGGGAAAAAACTGTTAGAATGAAGACCACCGGACATGAAAAATGTTGTGTAACTGTTGGACTGGCTGCGAAAGGCGATGGAACAAAACTGAAGCCCTTCATTATATTCAAGGGAGGAAAGCGTGATGTTAAAAAAATGAAGAAAGAGTATGGAATAGCTTCCTCGACAAACGGATGGATGAATACCGATCTAACAGTTAGTTGGACAAATACTGTTCTCGGACAGTTTAACTTTAAACGCAGATTGTTAGCTTAGGATACATATGAGTGTCATTTAATGCCAGTTGTCGGAGAATCTCTTAAAGTTAAAAAGATTGACACAATTTTGGTCCCTGGAGGTTGCACTAAATATATTCAGGCGCCGGATGTTAGTTGGAATAAGCTGTTTAAAGCATATTGCACAGAGAAATACAATGAATGGCTTGAAACCGTCAGAATTCATCAAGTAACCGATGGCGGGAATATGAACCCTCCGCCTCGCAGCACAATTGTAAACTGGATTCTTGATTCCTGGAAGGAGCTGCCAGCTGAATTAATACGTAAATTGTTCAAAGCGTGTGCCTTAACATCGGCTACTGATGGGAGCAAGGATAAAGAGATCCATTGTTTCAAAGAGCATCAACCCTGTCAGGCTGGTCTTGCAATGCTCAATGAACAATACAACTGGTAAACAAGACGGAAGACAACCCATTTATCCCAGATGCCGAAGAAATGATTGATGCAGCTCTCTCAGAGACGATCTTAGACAAGGACGAAGGTGATAGTGATATTGAGATCGATTAGTGTTTTTAGTGTTTTTATTATACTTTTAGAAAATTATGTTGTGTTAAAATGCATAATTTTATAAGCCCCCCTCCCATTTAACCCCCCCCCCCCCTCCCCCCTCTCGAATAAGCCCCCTCCCCCAAAACCCATTTTGACAAATAAGCCCCCGGGGGCTTAATCGATCATTTACGGTACTTCACATATGTACCAAAAATGTCCAGGCTAAACTCTTGAATACGACGTAGAGCGATGACCAATGTGAGCGGTGAAAATTTTGATGTTTTTCGTTGTTAATTTCGGAAGAAATTGATTTTTTGGCTTGAAGACGATTCTGATGATATTTTACAATAAGAATCTAAATGAAAATCTTAAAAAATGTGAAAAACACACTTTGATTTCAGAGTTTAAACAGTTTATGCATGAAATGCTCGACCATGCCGTTCGTCCATGGCGCCAGAGGTACTTTCGGTCCATGTTTAAAACCCATGTATTTTGAGAATTCCGCTAGTACAACACTGTTGAATGGTGGGCCATTGTCAGAGCCAAAGTACTCTGGAATGCCGAACTGACTCATGATTTTGTCCAGGGGGGGTAGTACTGCCTTGTGGGATGTTGAGTGTACGATTTCCACTGCTGGATACTGGAGTATGTGTCCTGTACCACGAGCAGGTATTCTTGGGCACCATCGATAGGGGCGAAGAGGTCGGCATTGATTTTCTGCCAAGGTTGTGATGGTAAATGGGATGGTTTGAGTGGTTGCTTTTGCTTGGTGTCGGTTGCGGCTAGACAAGGGTTGCAGTATGCTAGGGCGTCTTCTACGGCTTTGTCAATGCCTGGAGACCACAGTGTGCTTCTTACTAGCTGTTTGGTCTTCACGATCCTTTGATGGCCTTCGTGTGCCATTCTCATAATGCGTGCTTGTAGCGCTTCTGGTATTCGGATATGTTCACCACGCAATATCAACCCAGAATCATCCACAGTTAACTCCTTGAATACTGCCTTGAAGGTCGTCATGTCGTCACTTTTCGAAGGTATGTAGCCTTGGCGCATGTACTCCTTGAGCCTCTAGAGCTGTTTGTCAGATTGGGTTTCTTGTACTATTTCATCCGTGCTTATGGCTTTCAGCGAGTCCTGTCGCACAATAGCGTTTGTGACCAAGTTCAGTGGAGTTTCTCCCAGTGTATTACCATTGGAGGCCGGGTGGCGTGACATATATAGTCTGTTGCATTTTCTGATCGCGGCTTGTAAATTAAGTCAATTATAACCTTGCATTTGTAGCTTACAGTTGAGGTGTTTCATAAATGCAATCAGCTTGAGGAGTGGCTTAACAAATGGAGTTACAAAGACAGGATGATACAGGGGCAAGTTTAATTGCCTAAATCTTTTGTTTTGCGAAACTGGGAAGAAAAAATCCCCAAATCTTGTCTTGAACATTACTTACCATCTTGTTTATTCTAAGCTAAAATTTATACTTCCAAACATCCGTGGTCTATTAACACCAGACGACAAACATTGCATCATTTTCCAAAATATTCAGATAGTTGGGTTTAAGCAGGTTAGGAGTTTGAAAGACATTTTGTTCCGTGCAAAATTACCTGAGCAACGTGCAGTATTCAGTATGTGGGAAGTACAGGTCCTTGTTTAATAATAAGGCCTGCTTCAGAAAACACATACAGGGTTTCACAGTACCACAGGCTAGTTTCCTTGAACGTTTTGCTTGTTTCTACGACCTTCTTTCTTTTCATTTCAACAGGACTTGCTTGAAAAGCAGTTCATTTTAAATTTGTAAGTATGTATTATACTGAAACAACCATCCTGTATAAAGATTTTAGAAATAAATAAATTAATTTTGTTGAAGATCATTTGCCATAGTCAGTGCCGTACCCAGAGATTTTTTGGGCATACCGTTGTTAACGTAATTAGTGACACCCTCAGCGCCCCCATGGTGGGCGCTGAGGGGCCAGGAAATTTTGAATTTCTGACCTTCCAGAATGCAGGAAAATGCATTTCCCCTGTTATGAACGAGGTAAGAATTGCCAAAGATAAACTCTTTAATTGAGCATTATTTATAATTTTCAGTTATCTTGATTGCTAATTTTAGAGTCAGAATAACGTAACCAAGTCGATGAATGATAATTATATTTATACAGGGCAACTTAGTATATACATGGGGCGTTTTAAAGATGCAGACAAATGGGGGACGTTTTTACTCGTGAACCCCAAACACGAGACTGAGCGTCTATCAATAGATGACTCTCTCAGTTTAACTTGTTAGCCTGCTTCATGGTTCGAAAATTGTATGTACTTTTCAATAAATTATTCAAGAAGTTACAACGTAAATGTGGTAGAATACAAAATGAAACAAAAAAAAAAATGATTGTTTATAATGTATGTAAAAGCTCAAAGTATTTTGATCAAAGTATAATCATAATCATTGAAGTGTTATATCACACAAAGAAAGTTAGTAAGTGAGGAATTAACGTGTTTTTACTTGTGTCTGAAAAAAAAATAATTTGGGCACATAGTTTGGGCGCCCGTTCAAACGGTAGCAAAATACGTCTGGGTACAGCACTTTAGTGAATCAAAAAACAAAAGTCAAGAAAAACAAACAAGAAAATTTTTTGAGTGAAGCTTTTTGTGTTATGACATCATCATGGCTCTATAAACTGTACATTTATTCAGGAAAAATCTTTTAAATAAAACAAGACGACTGGGAAGTCGAAAATTTCGCTGCGTTTATTTAGCAATTGGCATTTCGTGCATTAATTTCATGTGTACGCGCATTAATGACAAGATACAGAAAGATTCAATTAATATTTGGGTATATATACTATATAATATATACGGGCTTTAGACTCCTTGATTTTCGATATTTGGTGGTTGAAGTTTCGTTAATTTTCAAAATGGTATCAAAATAACGGGGTAGCTGTCTTGTTATTTTATTTAGGTTATATTTGCATCGCGACATGAAAAATCTTAACTGATATTAAGGAGTAGATCTTACTCAAATTTGAAAACTTTATTAAAAACAGTGATAAAAATATCGATAACATGAATACATCAACTTGAATAAAAACATCTGATAAAAAAATAAGTTCACCTAGTAGAGTGAAGTGAAAACACAATCAAACGAAATTAAAGTTTTCTTTGTCAACGAACAGGTATAATCTTGAAGGTATAATCTTATAATCATCTTCTTAGATGAGCAATCAAGTTGAAAACAAAAGAGCTGTATATATTTAGGCTATTATTTAGGACTCAGCTAAAACTAAGAAAAAGCTGTAATAGGCAATAATAGTTAACACAATGCAACTTAGTTCATGGGTGATTCGAATATCTGTCATAGAGAATAATAGTCAACTTAAAACAAAAGATATAAAGAACATTGAAAGATTAACAATCAACTGCAAATTTTAAGTTCTTTATTTGCTTTGATATAGCATTAAACACAATAACTAAAGGCTCTGATG
The DNA here is from genome assembly GCA_027922465.2 of Turritopsis dohrnii. Classification (NCBI taxonomy): domain Eukaryota; kingdom Metazoa; phylum Cnidaria; class Hydrozoa; order Anthoathecata; family Oceaniidae; genus Turritopsis; species Turritopsis dohrnii. The sequence goes on along the minus strand of BQMF02000807.1, from coordinate 12,165 downwards.
TTTCTAAAAATCGCTTCACCAAGTCGTCCTCTGTTGTTGTGGTTAAATCCAGCTTTGTAAGCGAAGCAAATTGATGAATTACATCGTTTGACATCACAAGTGTGTATACTTCCTTTGAGGATGTATCCTCAAAAACCAACTTAACAAACCAGGACACTTTACAACAACCAGCCATCATTCTACAGTCACAATGCTCACATTTAAAAACACCGGTGGTGATTCCAGTAGATCTTTTAGAACAAATATTGCAAATGAAGGATCTTGAAACGTTAAAAATACCTTTGATTGATGCTACCATCTTTGCATCAGTTTCTGGCTCTGCTGCATCTACAACATTGTCAAAAGGATCAATTTTCTGAGCACAGAATTTGACAGATAGTGTAGAGTTCAAGTAGCATGCATTCTTTACAATATGAAGACGAAGGTTCTTCATCAGGTATGTGTCACCTTCATTGATAAGATTGACATCATCACCATACAATGTCATTTGACAACATTCAGTACTGTCTCTAATTGTACATTCTACTTTAGGTACGTCTCCATTCACTCCCTTGTGGACAATGACGTCATTGCATTTCAAAATGTTGGCACGTATGTTCACAATTTGCCCACTTGCCAATTGTCGTAGATCTTTCAATGACACCACAGCATCTTCTGCAAGTTTTGAATTATGGGAAAATACAACTTCCTGAGGGTCCACTGGCGTTATTGTGGTGTTTGGGTTAAGGTAGATGGTTCCTTTTGAAAAGCGATGGTTTTGCAATTTTACTGGACTTTTTGTTACCATAGCATCGGATAGTCTTCGACGTTTAACTGGGGAGAAGCAAAGTGTTTTCTTTGCTCCATCTTTATTTTGTAGCATCAAATCAAAATAATCGGATCCTGCAGCTGATTTCTTCAGTGGCGATACATTATGCACATAAAATAAATCTAAAAATAAAATAAAATAAAGAAAAAAATTTCCCCCAATTTTTCAAGGATATTAATTGGATTCTAGGCAAAGATGTTTGAGGTTTTCCATCTTTCTTTGTCACAGACTGGAAAATGAGGAATTAAGTGACTGTTCTAAAAACAACGTTAACATTTTTAAAATACGAAATGGTTCAAATTGGCAGAAATGTGACTTCAAGTATCATAGCAGACTCTCGAAACGTGCGAAGCGTGCGAAGCGTCAATTACAACAATAAATTTAGATAGGTACCTGGGCAATCTTTTTCCTTCTTGTTTTCACTTTCGTTTTTGTTTTCGCTTTTAGACTTCTGAGATTTACCTACAATATAAATTTCCATTATATTACTTATTCTTGAGTTACTGACTTAAAGAAAGTTTTATGGTTTACCTTGATTAGCTCTTTTCATGATTTACAACGCTTCCAGTGAAGTGCAGTTGCTTGATGGAAAAAGGACATGTGTATCAGCAGCAGAACACTTCATGTGGTCTTTGCGGGGGGGGGGGGAGTAACTTCTTTTCCAGGAATTTTTGTTTATATCTTGAAAAATAACGAGAAAGCCCTAGAATCAAGGTTGATCATTTTTGGGAAAGGCGTTAGCCTCGTAGGACGAGGGCGAAGTAACGCCCCTTCTGTAATTTTTCAAACGGTCAGGGGTGCTATCTAGAACTATTATTTGAAATGATCCTTTTGTTTCGAAGCTTGTGCTGCAGGAATCCAGAAAGCTTCTGGTTTTGTGTATTATGCTTTATTGTGTATATATAATAAAGCGAGGGGATATGCCAAGTATTTTCTGTGTTCAACTATTATCTTATATAATATTTACTTAATACCATTACTGGTAGTTTTCCTTTGGGACCAATTACTTATCAAATACTGATTATATAGGATTTATGGTGTCAGTTGACTGTGCAGCCTCTGCAAAAATTTACATGGTAACACTAAAAATTACTGCAAATCAGGTAGTTTAGTGAAAAAGGTTTTGCACCATTTGTGCATGTGGGTCTTGTTAATTAAGATTTTGGGCTGTATATACCAAAAGGTCACAGATTAGATTAAATAGGGTCAGTGCTGTGAATAAGAGTGGATAAATTTACATTGAAAAAGGAATATCATATTTATTTGAAATTGCTTTTATGTCACATACAAACATTTGAAATGTTAGATAGACAAAAAATATAATTCCAATCATTTGCCATGTTGACTAATGATAAAATAAATACAAAATTTTATTATTTAAAAGCTTTTCTGCTTAACCCCATCTTCAGTAAAACAAAATTTGTAAAAAATTAACCAAAAATATCCCACTTAAAAAATGTTTCTTGGAATATTCAAACTTCACTGTTAACATCTATACCTCTTCAATGTTAACTTGTTACTGAAGTCACCAGTCATCATAACAATGAATGCAACTTTATTTCATGGATTGATGAAGGAAAATATAATTCGCTAATGAACTGTACAGGTGGATCCATATGAGTACACATTATATTCACCATTCCAACAACACAAGAGTAGCAATAGTCATAGAAATAATGCCAATTTACAATTAGGTCAGATTGATTCAATACACCCAGACAAACGCTTACTGTTGAAAATAATTATGCACAGTTGGAATAATAATAGCTACTTTGTAAACAGAATCAGTTACGATTGAAAGCAGCAGTCAACAGTCAACATGGTCTACATACAGGAACACTTGCTTTCTAAACAGGCAACTGTTCAATCTTAGGAACAAGCAACAATTGAAACAGGAACAATTGTATCGTATATATATATATATATGTAACAGCAGTAAGTACAGTCAGGGTAAACTACAATGGAAACAGGAACTGCTTAATTTGTAAACAGGAACAATTACATTATATACGTAACAGCAACAGTTTCATTCAAAATCTGGTTACCAATTCACAGCAACAGCAAAATGTCATTTCATGAGTGCATTTAAATTTGATTTCAATAATATATACATCCATTTAGCTTTGACAAAAAATATCTAATTTCAATAATAAATTGAAATCACAAAATAGACCTATAATAGTTTAGAGAAATCCTCAACCATATGGGGTATCAAAAAAAATCCTGACATGAAAGATCTATAATTGAAAATTGGAATCGCAAAGATGTATAATGTCTGTATAATTAACATATATATACGTTTTCTTTGTCAGAATACTTTTTGAAACTTGGTATATAGATGGAATGGCCTGAAATATAGAAGTATATTACACTCTCCAAGTTATTGGAATAAATTACATCTATATAGGAATTCATTATACTATGGATAAGTTTTCAAATTATTTTCTAGGCTTTTATCTGAAGTACAACACATTTAAATTATGGATTACTCCACCAAAGTTAATAATAAAAACTTTTTAACGTCTCCTTGCAAAAGTGTCTCTAGAATGGGGAGTGTTCTTTCGTCATCACATTCATTTATAGGCCATCCCATCTCCATCCCCTTTTATCCCCCCATTCCCACCTAATTCGTTGATGGGCTGATTAATAGGAGCATCCAAATTATATTCATTCCCTAAAAGTTAGTTTCATCTTCACTGCATCGTGATCTGATATGTTAACACATTTTCGAAGAACCTTCACATTAAAATCAACCAAACTATGATGAACGTAAACATGGTCCAGCATTCCTCCATCCAAATGAGTTGGAAAGTCAAGCTGTAATATGTAATCGGACATAACTTCGGTTAGAGCTGATAATTCATTGAGTTTGTATCCATTGATGTTAAAATCCCCTAAAATCAAATCAACAGAATAGATACTCAAGACTTCTCTAAGTTGATTTGCAAATATATTAATAGGAGTTCTATTATTCTTGTAAACCAAAATTAAACAAAATTCCTTGTTTGGGCAGAAAGATTCTTTTGTAAATTTAACAACAGAAAAACCTGATAAATGGTCATACTCAGTTACATTCAAGGAATAACTTTTGTGACAGATTGCCATGCTATTGTATTTGTGGTGGTCATTATTATAGCTTATTGTGTAGTCAATCATGCACTCATCCACATAATTCATTACAGACTGATCTCCAAAACCAATTTGGGTTTCTGTCAAACAAAGAAGGTCATTTCTATATAAATAATTGTCATGTGTAATATCCACTGCATGCTTCCCTAAAGATCTGACATTTAAAACACATATAGTCAAGGAAAAACTAGATAATGCAAAGTCCCTTAAAGCAATGACTCGATTTTCTATCATTCTCAGACGAACATATTCCTCTGTTACCCTTTCATTGCATGTAAACGCCTTACGATTATATTGACCTGTGAAAAATAATCCGCTTATGGATTTGACTCGACTCATTGCAACATACATTTGACCTGGGTTAAAAGTACGTTGTCTTTTCAAATCAAAACTAATTACTGCACTGTCTAAAGATAAACCCTGCACTTTATGAACAGTCACTGAGTATGCTAACATTATAGGAAACTGCATCCTTCGTATAGTAGGGGCAGAGTTGCTTCTTTTATTCAGTGAAAATGATGCTTCAGCTCTCTCTACAGGAACTGTTTGTGATGAAGCAGCATATTGGTCTTTTCTCCGGGTGTTTAAACCAGCCTTACAATCATCAAATTTGATATAAATAATTTCTATTAGCCCACTCTTTGATTTGAAGTCCAATATGGTTCCAAGTTGACCATTGATCAGTCTATCATTAATATCAACATTAGTGATCAACATTACCCTTGCGCCAACTTTCAAGTGAAGTTCATTTGCTAAACCTCCTGTATCACTTTGTTTTAAATTTTTTATTCTATTTTTTTCACTGTCGGTGAAACTCTGCGGATAGCTATCAATGCTTGAAATTGAAAAGGATTGCGAGGAAAGAGTGTTCAACATCTTTATATTATGAACATTCACAGAATAGTTGTTGCATCGATATTATTTGCAGCAATACCAGTTGGGGCCAATTTAATTACCCTGGGCTTTTCCAATTCTTCATCTTTGTAAACCAAAACTTTAGACAGACAGTTAAAGATGCATTTTATCAAATGTGATTTTCCCACACCACCACCGCCTGTTAAAAAAATTTTCAGTGGTTCTTGAGGGATAGGATCTTTGCACTTTAAGTTTTGGACAAATATTTTACCCCAGTTCAGAAAAATATCAAAGATTTTTCTTTGTTTAATATTAAGTGATCTAATATGGGCATTTATGTCATCATCACTTACAAGATTGTGATTGCTATTTGTATAACTGCCAATGAAATTGTAATTTATTTCATCATCATCATCATCATCATCATCATCGCGATTTTGCAAATCATTCATAAGCCCATTTACTTCCTCATTTTCTTGTTGAGCAAAAGCATCTTGATTATTTTCGAAATTATTACAGTAATTTTCTAAAGCCACATCTACAAGATCACCATGTGGTTCAAAATTAACCTTATTTTGATTTACAACTGCATTGACTTCTTCCTTATTTAGCTTTATAACATATGAACCTTGATTAAAATATTTTGTAGGGGATAACACAATATCCCTTTCAACTTTATACCCAAATTTTCCTGTGGGGAATAAATGGGGATGTGCTAGTTCTTCACAATATTCATCATTTATCAGAGAATGGGGAATTTTTCCTTCACCTGGTGCTAAGATAGCATTTTCGTTATCAACTATAACGTGAGGAATTTCTGACACAAGAATTTTTTCACTTGCAGGCATTCAAATGAATTTAATGGGTCTTCAGAATTAAATTCGGACTCTTTTTTTTCAAATAGATTTACAATTGCAATGGAATCATCATCAATAAATTTTATTTGAATATCACAATTAAATTCAGACTCATTTTTTGCAAATAGAATTGCAATGGAATCATCGTCAATAAATTTTATTTGAATATCACAATTATCATAACTGTTTTGGTTAACAGAATAAGTGTTCACTTTGAAATCCACAGCTGAATCATTGACATTATTAGGAAAGATTACACTAATATCTTTATATAGATGATTATTGTTCACAAGGTAATTCAATAATGCTTCTAACATTTCACCACGAACTTGCTGGGAAATAACTGGATGTTTGAATGAAAGTTTCCGTTTCAGCTCTATATTAACAACACCACTGCTATCACTCCCTCTGGGCAAAACTTCACATACATTAGGATTTTCAATTGGAATATTACAAATACTACCCCTTAGTTTTGGGAATTCACCTTTGCACATAAGTAAGACTTTGGAAAATAAGATAAGTTGTGCAATAAGAATACGTTCTAATTTTCTAGTATTGTTCAAATTGTTTGGGAAAGCATACAACTCAAGTTTATTTTTAACTGCTTGGCATGGTATTTTTTTAAGTAACTTTTTGTGACATGTTAAGCAGATGTAAACATTCCTATCTGAAGTTTTCACTATTTCATAACAAAATTCACATGTGTTTACAGCATATTTTTTACTAACAAACAAAATTACTGATCTTTTGTACAAACAACGATTACAACAAACACATATGTAGTGAGTGCCCTCTTGAATTATTTTTCTGAAATGCTCTATTCTACTTACAATACTACTTTTTTTTTCTTTTCATAGCATGCTTTGCTTGTTTTCCTCATTTTCACTTTCTCATCCTCATGTCTGTCAGTCCCCATTAAGTTTTCGTAATGTCTTTTGCGCGTTTTCCTCATTTTTGCCTTCTTTTCCTCATGTCTATCAGTCCCTTTAATATTTTCAAAAAGTCTTTTATGAGAACTCTTATTTCTTTCCTTTTCCTCCTCGTGTTGAGAAGTGCCTTTCTTTTTGTCACGAATAATTTGCATTTGTCTTTTTCGTACATTTTTATTAGCAAAATTTTTTGCTTTCCCAAGATTTTCAAAACTGGTTTTTATATACAAAACTTGAAAAAATGTTACATCATATGTTTTGTAGATATAATTTTGAACACTCTTTAGACTATCAAATTTCATAAAAATAAGTCCCATTTTGAATTATTTTACCTTTCTTGTCCATACTATACAAATCAAATATATAAAATTCCCCTTGGTGTAATGCTATTGAAACACTATAACCATGAATAACAAAAATAAATCCACAACACTGGGACAATAGTTTTGTGGAAACAAAATTAACTGCAACATCATCTGAAATAAACTCACCATCACAAACCGTGAATTCAAGTTTGCAGTTTTGATTCTCAATCTGCACATTTTTTGGAAACTGGTCAACAAAGAGGCTTTCCGTAACGCCTAATTTCTTAAAATTCAAGTCGCCTTCCTTTAATATGTAATCCAAATCATGACTTTTCCATAGTGGAATATTCCTAAGCTTTGAATAGCACACAGATATAATAGTATTGCAAGAACATTGGATACCTGCTGTATGTCCAAAAGTTGGATCTCCTTGATGAAAAGACCCTTGGATGACTTTAATTGGAAATGAAAAATCCATTTAGTTGCAAAAAATATAATTGAATCGTTATCTCAGTTAACTTTGCTGTTGGTGGCTGGTGTTGGTGCCTATTCCCTGTTGGTGCCTGCAGCAGTCAGTGACGTATGAGTATGACAAACTGAGCGAAATAGGCCAGCAGCAGTCAGTGACTATTAAGTATGACAAACTGTGCCAAAAAAATGTAAAAAGAAAAAATATGATCCAAAGAAATACAGTATTACTTGTTTAGATATACAAATAGTGTTGTGTACCTTTCAGAACGCATAAAATTACCCCGCACACCAATGCTTTTCTTCAAACACTGACATAAACATCGCATTCTTTCACTTTTAACAAAGATATACTTTACAGAACTGTGTAATACACTAGTTGATAGTAATTGTGAAATAAAAAATAATAAGCTATTAAGTAATGATTGACTAATACATTTATTTATAACTTAAAAACCTAATATTATGTAGTAAAGACAATATTTAACTTGATTTTTGAAGTTTAACAATGAAACTTAGTACTCTGTTAATATTCCATAAAATATACATTTTCCTAGAGGAAAAGACCATTAGGTGTGTGCGGACATGGCTTATTCGGCTCATTTATTTACTTTAGTGAGATCGTCCAAAATGTCACGGAGATACATAGAACGACGATACCAATAGTTCGCTACAGCGAAATTAATAAAATTTAATAAAGGTTTTGTAAAATTATTTTTTACCCTGGAGACGTGAAACAAACATTGCAACACTTTAAATGCCCTACTTCAGACCAAAATCATGTTTTTACATGCAGAAACAAATGGCAATACAACAAAGAAGTATATATTGTATGTGCAGAATAGAAGTAACTTTAGTGTAAAAAAGCAATACATAATGCAGAACACAAAACCAAACATTGAATAACATTACAAAATGTGAATTGAAAACAAATCGATACCTTCCAACTGTGTTTCTTTCATGCCGAAGTTACATTGGACAAAATTTTTAAAATCGATAATCCGTTCCTCACCAACCATCAACATCGTCATCTAAACCATTAGTTTCATTTCTTTATTGTTATTGTATTTTTATTTTGCTTATCTAAAAGAAAAAAAGATTTTGAATGCATAATGATTCAAATATATACCTAATCGTATTATGACAAACAAAGAAAAACGAGAACATATATTAAACTTAAAAGAATAATTGAATAACATACAAAAAACATAAACATACTATGACGATATCGAAAGAAAGCAAAAGAAACTAAAAGAAACTTCAAGAACGCATTTACCTTATGAATAATAATTAAAAACACAAACGTAATGACAGAATTTCTATAGCTAAAGAGTTTATAACAAATGAATAACAAATGAATCTCCTCTGGCTAATTCAAAACACAACAGTAAACAACCCTTTATTTATCCAGCATATTAACTGTGTTCTAACTGAATCGATTTACTTTAGTTTAACTTCAAACAATATAGGATACCTTTCACTGCCAATTCACTTCAACATGTTAGCAAACAGCGTTGATCATCTTCTGTAGCCATTTTCAAACACCTTTAAACTCTTTACTTCTATATTCATACCTGTAAACAAATTACTAACACTTTATTTACTTTCCAGCACATATATATTTATAAAACACTTTCGCTATCATTTTTACAAACTGAACTGCTTTCTTCGTTTGGCAAAACTGCTTTTATGCTTATATGCGAAGTAGTACCTGAAAATCTTCTGTATTTTCCAGTAGATTTTGTACTGTAAACACTGTTAATACCTCTGCAAACTTTCTTTACTTTCCAGCAAGTTTCTACTATACATCCATCTACATTTTCTGCTGCAAACACGTACGTACTAAATATACTTTCTTTCTGCCATGCTGCAATGTTTTATTGCACTGAAAAACATAAGTCAGACTTCTTCATTTGCCAGAACTGTTTTTATGTTGAATGTGATGTAAATCTTCCGTCAATAATAAGCCTTTTATGCATTAAAATAAACTCACAAAACTTCGCATCACCAGTTTGTCGTGAATAATAATTTAGCAACGGATTCCGCTTTGATTTTCGGCAACCAATCAAGATGGCAAATAAAGAAAGTCCTGCGTTTTGATTGGTTTAAAAAACGTGAGTTAAATTAATCGTCACACTTAGATTATGTAACATTAAAAAAAGTGTCTTTCGCATCTGCGTGGTTTTACGACGAAAAGGGAAAAAATTAGAAGAATTTGACCGTGACAAAAAAGTAAATATGTCACTCTCTAAAATAAAAGTGGGATGCACAATCGCGGATTATTATAATAAGATAAGATGATAGTTGAACACAGAAAAACTTGGCATATCCCCTCGCTTTATTATATAGACACAATATAGCATAATACATTACTTGATACATTACTTTGCCCTCGTCCTACGAGGCTAACGCTTTTCCCAAAATGATCAACCTTGATTCTAGGGCTTTAAAACATCTGATAATAAAATAAGTTCACCTAGTAGAGTGAAGTGAAAACACAATCAAACGAAATTAAAGTTTTCTTTGTCAACGAACAGGTATAATCTTGAACAGTAGTATTTCTTAAATGAGCAATCAAGTTGAAAACAAAAGAGCTGTATATATTTAGGCTATTATTTAGGACTCAGCTAAAACTAAGAAAAAGCTGTAATAGGCAATAATAATTAACACAATGCAATTTAGTTCAGGTGATTCGAATATCTGTCATAGAGAATAATAGTCAACTTAAAATAAAAGATATAAAGAACATTGAAAGATTAACAATCAACTGCAAATTTTAAGTTCTTTATTGACTTTAGGACACCCGTGATGGAGTAAAGTATTTAAAATACCCGTGGTTTCTCCTCCTCCTCCTCCTACTACTCCTCCAAGTTATGAACGTTTTCGTGCAGCGTTTACATGACATCGTTGCAGAATTCGCAAATTTGGTCAAATTAGGACTTCCAGTTGACCAATTTTCATGAAAATTTGCACAGAGCACAATTGAAACGTCCTGATTTCAAATTTCACAATGCTATTGCCAGGTTTGACTAAAATTGGCCAATTTAGGCCAAATTTGCACCAAATTTCGTAAATTCTTCAATTTTCATGAAATTTTGCACGGATCACAATTGAAAAGTGCTTATTTCGAATTTGACAATGATATTGCCAGGTTTGACTAAAATTGGGCAATTCAGGCCAATTTGGACCAAATTTCGAAAGTTCTTCAATTTTCATGAAATTTTGCACGGATCACAATTGAAAGGTGCTGATTTCAAATTTGACAATGATTTTGTCAGGTTTGACTAAAATTGGCCAATTTAGGCCAAATTTGACCAAATTTCGTAAATTCTTCAATTATCATTAAAATTTGCACAGATCACATTTGAAAGGTGCTGATTTTGAATTTGACAATGATATTGCTAGGTTTGACTAAAATTGGCCAATTTTGGCCAAATTTGGACCAAATTTCGTGAATTCTTCAATTTTCATGAAATTTTGCACGGATCACAATTGAAAAGTGCTGATTTCGAATTTGACAATGATAATGCCAGGTTTGACTAAAATTGGGCAATTTAAGCCAAATTTGGACCAAATTTTGAAAGTTCTTCAATTTTCATGAAATTTTGCACGGATCACAATTGAAAGGTGCTGATTTCAAATTTGACAATGATTTTGTCAGGTTTGACTAAAATTGGCCAATTTAGGCCAAATTTGGACCAAATTTCGTAAATTTTTCAATTTTCATGAAAAATTGCACAGATCACATTTGAAAGGCGCTGATTTTGAAATTGACAATGATATTGCCAGGTTTGACTAAAATTGGCCAATTTTGGCCAAATTTGGACCAAATTTCGAAAGTTCTTCAATTTCACAAAAATTTGCACGGATCGCATTTGAAAGGTGCTGATTTGAATTTGACAATGATATTGCCAGGTTTGACTAAAATTGGGCAATTTAAGCCAAATTTGGACCAAATTTTGAAAGTTCTTCAATTTTCATGAAATTTTGCACGGATCACAATTGAAAGGTGCTGATTTCAAATTTGACAATGATATTGCCAGGTTTGACTAAAATTGGCCAATTTAGGCCAAATTTGGACCAAATTTAGAAAGTTCTTCAATTTTCAGGAAATTTTGCAAAGATCACATTTGAAACCTGTTGATTTCAAATTTGACAATTATTTTTCCAGGTTTTACTAAAATTGGGCAATTTAGGTCAAATTTGGACCAAATTTAGAAAGTTCTTCAAATTTCGAAAAATTTTGCGCCTATCACATTTGAATAGTGTTGATTACGAATTTGTCAGTCATTTTGTCAGATTTGACCAGAAATGGGTAATTCGGGCCAAATTTGGATCAAACTTAGAAATTTCCGCAATATTCATAAAAATTTCTACGACTCACAATTAGAAGTTGCTGATTTTGAATTTGCCAGTCATTTTATTAGATTTGAACATAATTGGCAATTCGGCAACGTTGTATTTTGAGATTAAATATTGCATCGTTGTGTTACGTCCTGAAGTTTTCAAGCCAAGCGGCTTTTGTTTGCTTTGATATAGCATTAAACACAATAACTAAAGGCTCTAATGTTTCTAAAAATCGCTTCACCAAGTCGTCCTCTGTTGTTGTGGTTAAATCCAGCTTTGTAAGCGAAGCAAATTGATGAATTACATCGTTTGACATCACAAGTGTGTATACTTCCTTTAAGGATGTATCCTCAAAAACCAACTTAACAAACCAGGACACTTTACAACAACCAGCCATCATTTTACAGTCACAATGCTCACATTTAAAAACACCGGTGGCGATTACAGTAGATCTTTTAGAACAATAT